>APFE030336318.1:97969-116347 GCA_000404065.3 Pinus taeda
TTGGTTTACAAATCCAACAAAATGAAGGCGGTATCTTTTTATCTCAAACCAAGTACCTCAAGCAGATCTTGAAGAAATATGGGATGGAGGATTTGAAACCTGTATGTACCTCGATGGTGACATGATGTAGCCTCAACGAAAAGGATGACTCGGAAGCAGTGCATCAACCAAACTATAGATCTATGATTGGTAGTCTTCTCTATCTAACAGGAACCCGACCATACATCATGCATGTAGTGGGAATAGTTGGAAGATTTCAGGCAAATCCAATGGAAACTCATCTTCAGGAAGTAAAGAGAATTTTCAAGTATCTTCAAGGAACTCAAAGCTATGGTCTATGATATCCTAGAGATACAGATCTCACTCTTCATGCTTATACAGATGCAGATTGGGCTGGAAGCGTGGATGACAGAAAAAGCACTAGTGGTGGTGCATTCTTTATGGGTTCCAAATTAGTATCTTGGTTCAACAAGAAACAGAGTTCGATTGCTTTATCTACAGCTGAAGCAGAATATGTGGCTGTTGCATCTTGTTGCACACAACTCCTTTGGATGATGCAAACTTTGCAGGATTTTCAAATCACTTATACTCCACCTATCTCCATCTTATGAGATAATACAAGTGCAATCATCATTTCAAAGAACCCAGTCATGCATTCAAAGACCAAGCACATACCAATCAAGTATCATTTTCTCTGGGAACAAGTGCTGGAACAAAAGGTAAAATTGGAGTATGTTCCCTCCAAGGAACAAGTTGCTGATATACTCACCAAACCATCGCCCAGGGAGACATTTGAATACCTCAGATAGAAGCTGGGGGTTGTTGATGCATCATCCTACTGTTGAATCTTGTCTATTGTACCCAGGTGGATACATGTACATTTGCCGATCTATGTGGCTCGAATGGGTCTATCAGAGATCATCTAGCATAGGCTCAGGGGGAGCATATATTCTTCTAATGATGCATTGTTGGCATTATCTTAGAAGTCCTTGGTTTGATTTCTCAAGAGTTTTCTAGTGGAGTAGATCAATGTGTGCTGGTTTGAAGGTTGATTCTGCTGATACTTGTTCTTGTCTCTATGTCATGTACTTCTTTTCATATCAAGGTCATGTAACAACCTCTTTTGGTTTCCCCACTATGCCTGGGATAAATAAGTTTTGTTTGTCTAGTGTATTCCCACTTGGATGGGAGATGGATGTATGTATGAGTCTTGATGATAGGAAGGTTACTTATAATGTATGGAGTCATGTTCTTTCTTGTAGAACATCTTATTGCAAACAACATTTCAGCACAGAGCATATACAAAGGGGGAGCTCGTTCAGGGTTTTCCGCAGGTACTCAGGGGGAGTATGGTATTCCGCCCCTTTGCCCTTGATGTCAAAGGGGGAGAGTGATTGGTTATTGCTACCATCAAGTCGAAAGGGGGAGATTGTTGGCATTATGATACATATGTTGTACTTGATGGCAACCCACTCATCTCAGATGATAAATTATAGTGCAGCAAAGTTCACACACTTTCATGCAAAGAAAATTTCACGCACTTTCATGTAGAGAAAAGTTCACGTACTTTCATGCAGAGAAAAGTTCACGCACTTGCATGCAGAGAAAAGCGCACGCACATGGGAAATCTTATGGTTGTTTCATGGTATTAGTCCAACAATTTTTGATCCTATGGTTTTGGTTCGTGGTATTGCATCCAAAAGAATTGAACCCAAGTATTGGGTCTGTGGTATTGTTTCTCAATCGTTTTGTTCCATGGTTCTGAGTGAGGCCTAGCTTATAAAATGGAAAGGAGATCATTTGGCTAATCACAATTGTTGAAAATCTTAAGAAGAGGAAGATTTGAATTTCTGATAATTGGTTGGTGAGACATAGTTGAATCTGAATCAAGGAGAAATTGGAGCATTATAAGTCAGATCTACTAAAGAGAGCGACAACAATGCAGTGTGGAGGTGTGTAGAACCAGAGAAGAAGCAGGTACGGAGTTGCGCAGATTCGTCATGGCAGAAGTGTGGATATCCGCAGGTTTCCTTTGGTGAAGTTGCGGACCTTTCTTGAAATATATTTTAGCTATCTTTTATCTATTTCTGCAGAGATCTGGGTTTAAATTGGTGCCTGGTTACTGGCGTTATTTTCTGGTTACTGCATTCTAAGAAGTTATTTGTTTAAAGGAGATTGGGTGATGCACATGTACATGATGTTTTGGATCCAGTTTGAACATTGATGAAACGTGGTCCCTAGAAGGAAAGAGAAGGTAGTAGCCTTCTGTAGGTCAGCACCTACGTACTAGTATTTCAGCTAGTATAAGAGCTAAGGGGGTTCTATCTCCCTTCCAGAAGAAGCTGGAAAACGAGAGAGGGTTTTAGCTCTCTGTAGGTTGCAGCCTGTGTACTGGTAAAAGACTGCACCAGTACAAAATCATTGTAAGAAGAAGTTTATAATTGAAAGAAGATAGAGACATATTGTGGCAGGTGGTTTTCACCCACATTGGGTTTCCACCTTACATCTTGTATTCCTTGGTGTGAATGCCTATTTTGTGTTCTTGCTCATTATTCTATGGTTCTCACATACAGATTAATGAAAAACATCTGAAGAATAAATTAAATTATAATTTTGGAAGGTATATGCAAGTTTCAATCTTCAGCTCTGAAAATATTTGTATAAATTGATAAGAGTTTGATAATACTGATTCACCCCCCCCTCTCAGTATTATTTCCAACATAACCACCCAAGCGGGCACCAATTGGGATAAACTGACCAATTGAATATACATATGTCTTCTATGCCCTCGAATATGTCTTCTAGTGGAAAAGGTATGTAGTTCCTTTGCCCTAGATACAATTCTCTTCTCATAACTCATCCAGACTTGGATATAATATGATTTTCCTCAATACTTAGACATATAAATTCTAAGAACTTCAAGGGACTTTGTCATGATTCTCCTTGAATGAAGGAATTCCCCAGAACACCCTTTTTAGAGATAAAACCATTATTCAAACACTGAACATTCCAAGCATTATACATAGCCATAATATAGTCAATGAACCTATCAACATACCTATTACTAGGCACTGCAACAAGCTAAGCCATAGCTAACCATTCTCTGCAAATTCATATACAATAGAATCATATTAACCACAACATGGATCCAAAATAGCACTATCAGATCCATTGATATCATATGTTTCAAAGAAAATCAATACTCTTAAACAATCAAAGTTCCATGATACCCATAACATACCGAATAATGGAATTCACACAATATAATAATTTAGCTGAGCACATCAATCAATCACACATGACCATGCATTAGGGGAATTTTGAGGTTTAAAATGTGCCTCCTAAGAAAATTGTACAACAAAAATAGACTTTATAAGAACCAATAGGATTCAAGATGATGATGTCAACCATGGGAGATGATTCACCATTTTTGGAGTAAAAGAGTAAAAAGATTAAAAAAAAATAAAAAAATAAAACAATAAAACAATAAAACAACTTTTTCGATTCATATTTTCAACTTATCTCCCTAAGGTTTTACTCAAATTTCAAGAGGGAGTACTCATTGGATGCAAAATTTAATTCCTCATCGAAGGAGTACTTATGTTGCATACTTTTGATGGACATTGCTACATGGAAAATGAGAAATACATGAAAAAACATGATTTCTATCACCTTTTTCTTGTATTTCTCATTTTTTTCGTGTAGTAGGATCCATTGAAAGTATGAAAAATGGTTACTCCTTGAATGAGGAATGAAATTATGCATAAAATGAGTGTTTTCACTCGAAATTTGAGCAAATCTATAGAGAGACAAGTTGAAAATACGAATTGAAAAAATAGTTTTTCTTTTTTCCCTTTAGAATTTGATGATGTAATCTAATCTTATTTTATTATTTCCACTATTATTTTATAATTTCCTTAGGAGGCCCATTTAAGACCCAAAAAATCCCCTAATGTAAATAGATTTGCAGCTCAGGAACATATCAAAAACCACATGGATCTCTAAGTCCCTCATATCCATGAGAACATTTACTTAAACATCTCATTGAAAACCAATATGAATAATACATACATTGTCATAAGACATGACAACATCATTCATCATTCATAGTGCAATATATGTACAAGAATATACACTTATCAGATTGACTTGAATGACCAAAAACTAAGGGAGGGACTTTAACTCTCCACTCAACCAGAGGCTAACCACATTACAATATTTCCTACAACTAACAACCCCTGAGCTAGATTCAAAGTATAAGGAGTAATGTGTTCAGGGAAATTCACACCAATATAATCAACCATATGACACATGAATCCAAAGCACATAATGTATCCTCCTGCTAAACCCCATAGGAATCCAAATCTCGCAATGTATTCACCTAGTAAACGTTATAAGAATCCAGAGTCCATAGTGTCTCCACCTGTTAAACACTACAAGAATCCAGAGCCCACAATGTCTCCATATGATAATCTTGAATCCAAAGCACACAATGTCTCCACCTATTTATAATTATAGGAAGATAGAGCCAAAAATTTCTCCACTTACTAAACAAGAATCTAGAACACCCTATGAATTCACCTTCTCAACAATATAGTCTTATCTTTATGCCATGCCCTCTGTGTGCTTCCATAATCACTGATCTTAGCATTTGGTTTTCTTTTTGTGAGCTCTCTCGCTCTTATACCACACCGTATGTTTCTACATACTCTTGTATACCTCCATTCTCCTTCCCTCTAACCTCTTTTTCTATCAACCCAGTTTCCTCCTCTTGCGTGTTGAACACACCAACATGCCCGATGAGGAAAAATGTGTTATGGGGTTGATTCTTCCCTCATTTAATGAATACTCCACCTCCTTATTTTTTGTGCTTCCCCTTATACTCATCCACGTAACTTATAGCATAATAAATGAAGTGGTCTAGGTTTAGTCACTTCTCAAGCAAATCATTCTCCTCAAACCTCTAAATTTGTGTCCACTCCTCCACCCAAGTCATTATTTGTATTTCCAAATTATTTATGTGAATTAGTTTTCATAGTGGAATTTACAGGAGGGGTAGCAAAGAGGGCTGTCACAAAATCTAACATCTATAACCTCAACCTATCATGGTTAGATAAGGAGCCCGACCTAGGATACATTTACAATTAAAACTAAATATTTAATCTAAAATTTATCTCGTATATTGTTGTACAAATTTTGGTTTGAAATATACAATAATTTGTAATAGTTTATGTAATAGGATAAGGAAATGACCCTCTTCAAATTGAATGACATGTATCCATGGGATTCGTAAAAACATATAGATTATGTTATCTCATCCATTCTTTTATTCATTCAAATCAATAATGTCAATATTATGGACAACCATGATCTTGATTCAATCATACTTAGTCTTAACTCTAAATATTGACCTACATATGAAGCCAAATGACCTTGATACAATTACTGATAAATGCCCAATTATTGATAAAATGAAATAAGTACTTAAAAGTTCTAAAGAAGGAATTTGACCTCTCATTTATTTGCTATAAATATCAAGGATGATTATTATAAATTTAGAATGAAAATATCAACTTGCATACACAAGTACTCTTCCATTACATCTCTTGAAAAGAAGAACCATTAAACCAACCCTTCATACGATAATGAGTGCAAAAATGTTAGAAATGATATCAAGGATATATTAAATCAATTAGAAAGATCTATGAAAATAAGAATCCATTCTTTTAAAGAAGTTTACCCTCAACTCTCATTGCCTCAGATCTTATTTCTATGTGCAAGAGGAAATATTTAGCTCTAGTGTAGGTTGAGGGCATAGATATCCTTCTATACTTATATCATCATTTCTGCAACAGTTGGTCTTGCCAATTAAGACTATTCAAGTTGTGCAAATGTTTTTGTAGTTCCTTTGCTTAGTTTGACAACAATATTTTCTTCATCATGGACATGATAACTTTTATCATTCACTTTTTTTTCATACGATTGACTAGAGTCATTATTATAAGGATCTTGTTATTATTAATATATATCCCCCCTCACTGGACCATTAACCCAACCAACATGTTCTCATGTCAAAATGTTATAAGAGCCAATATCTCTCAAAATCATGATGGTATATCATATGAGTAATTTCCTGGCCGATGTGAGAATACTTTTCATTGTAGCATGGCTCTCTCTTGTCCAGGGTTGGTGTAATTGTCATGGTTTTGACCTAGAGTATAATTCCATATCATTCCTCACTTGAATTATAATTTAAACATCTATATTGTTCCCATCTTAGGTATACTCACATTTATTTACACTATATTTTGATCTAATAATTACTATTTATGTGCCTAATGGCGTGCAATCTCAAATTTGACAACAAGATGCCCAAGAAGGTGAGGATATCAAATATGGAGCTAGACGAGGTGGCAAGCTAGACTTTAACTCTATGCAAATAATATTGAGATTTGGATAAGAGTCAACATGACCATTTATTTGATTAATATGTTTCAAATAGATTAAAGGGAAGTGATAGTAGCTAAGTCATTTGAAGCTACTATCAATATTGAGACTTTCAATTTTAAGGTGCAACTGTTGCATTTCTACAAGACCAAAGCTAGAGTATATATTTTTTCATGTCTTGAGATAATAAGTTAGTTGGTAAAACACTACAACACTGAGGAATTGAGTATTTATTATGGCAATGGAAAATAGGTTAGCTCATCTTTTTCTAGAAATATGTTTCTATAAATAGAGCTATACAAAGTATTCACTAGAGGAATATTGACCTTTTTTCTTTAGGATCGAATGAAGCATTTTAATAGCTAGAAACAATATTAGTAATACCCCTCAGCAAGAGGCATACAAAGAACTTGGTGGAATAGGTGGGTGGCCACCAATATCCACTTGGACTAATCCTCCCCCCTTAGGAAGAAATTGTCCTCATTGCATTAAGTGCATCCCTGAGGTGGTGAAATTTTTGTTGAACTTGGTCCTTGGTGAGCCACTTTCTCTAGTTCAAGAGTTTACCAGCTTTGACAACTCGATATAGTTGGATCCTCTATTTGTGACTGTTCTTGATCTATGTGTCTGTTGGAGGAATTATATGTATTATAAGTCCAACATTTAATTATCAAATCTGGGATCATAATACTTAGAGATGCAAGCACATGAAATGTAGGATTAAAGCCTATTCTGGCCTATTCTAACAAGTAACACTAGAAATAACAAATCACTAAGGATTATCACTTGCCACTTAAATATGGAACTCTAATACTTATCGAGTTCTAAACCACAATCTTTCATTACCAACAAATAATGTTCATGTGGTTTTATTTATGTGGCTTATTAGGTATTGAGACTTTAGTGGTTATAATCCTCTAGTGATGAAAACCCATTAAACATGTTGCAAAAAAATTAAATTGTATAAAATTAAATGCAGACAACTATAAGCAAAAGCATGCAGAGCAAGTAAAAAATACAAGGCAATAAGCTACAAGAAATGTATTAATAAAATATAAAAAATAAGTGCTAGACAATATTAGAGTCATAATCATATATTCTAGGTTATTATTCACTGTAGGAATCTTTTACCAAGTAGCTTCAAAGTTTGAATCAATTAAAGAATCCTAAATTACAAATTACATATTTTTTTAATACCCTAATCTTGTACATAATTTGGTACCGAATTAAATACAGAAAGCCTGGAAATTGGAATTTTTAATATTGGCATTGAATTTACAGAAGTTATGAATATTAGTACTGAATTAAGTACAAAAATGATATAGATTAAAATTCTAAATATTAAGTACAAAATTTTTGTAGATTAAAATTCTCAATATTAATACTGAATTAAGTACATAAATTCTGTAGATTAAAATTATCGGTATGAAAACATATTAAGGAACCATTCAAGTCTTCTTAACTCTTAAGCCTAAGAAAATTAATTCTAATACGATAATAATTCATTTTACTTAACAAATATGAAGATAGAACAATAGATCTAAGAATGTGTGAAATACAACTTTACTAATAAAAACTAAAAATAACATCAAATAAAATATGCAATTAGAAAAAACTAAAACTAAATATTAACCTACTCTACAAATATAAACCACAACATTACCTGAGTCAAATGGCCCTTGCTGACTTGGAAGCATTCCCAACAACTAGTTCAAACTAGTACAATGCTCAAATTTTAATAATTAAATGTTCATTGCAAAAAACTTCAACTTCCGCTAACAAGAGAAACTTCAAATTTGATTACAAAAATCAACTAAAAAAAAGGTGATCCCAAAATTCCTCTCCAGATCCTCTCTTTTGCTACCATGCAGATTTATTTATGTTATACTACAACGGAGAGGAAGTGATGGTCCAAAGGATCATATCAACATCCATGAAAATCTAACTCCTGTACTATAGTTAAGATGGAAAATAAGATTTAAAAATGGTGTTTTTATGATTTGGGAATGTATTAAATTATTGTTGGTGATGGAAACAATGCCACCTGGCATTACTTTGACTTTCCTCCAAATCTAGATGTAACTTCCCATAGCTATTTCCAAACTATTAAACTCGTACCGAAGTAAGTACCGAATTTTTGGGAAATGCCAAACTGGTACTGAATTTCTGGAAAATGCCAAACTGGCACTGGATTAAGTATTGAATTTCTATAGGTGGAATTTAGGTTTGATTTTAATGTTTAATAATGTCTTGAGCTTCACTTGTGAGCTAGGTGTGAACATGAATCCATTCATAAACAAGTAGTTGCAACCCATGTCATCTCGAGAACTGCTAATGTGTTAACTTTTATTTAATACCGAAATTGATATAAGTACCAAATTGTCAAATTCCTGTAGTACAACGTGTTGTTTTGGCACATAAACATATTAGTAAACCATCATTGGAAAACCACGTTAAAAAATAGTTTAATCACTAAAAATGCAAGAAATCATTAATAATTAACCACAAGGTAAAATGAATTCATGTAGTGAAAATTGGTAATATAATAGTTACAAAATATGTTATAAAGGTATGAATATGACTTGTAAATGAAATGTTTGGATGTCCAATATGATGACATTTCTAGGGCCCAACAATATTCATGATCCGATTAGTTGTGGCCTATTCAATGCAGTTTGGGTTGAGCTCATTTACAGTCAGCTACTCAACAATGTATGATATGTTCAACAATGATGGAAAGTATGGATGAATGTGATCCACATTGACTATGGGGTGCAAGCTAATAAATGGGGGGATAATGAGCTTGAAAGTGTTGTATCCCACAACGTTGGTTATGGTGTAAGGCCCGTATCAAAGTGTTCGAATCTTGTGATGGGATCCAACAAGGTGATCTTTCTGTAGATGTAACCAAACTTTGTCGCCCACTTGAAACCTATGGGGAACCCTTTATTGATCATGTCGTTGTTTATATTTGGCATTAGATTTATCCAAGATGTCATGAACCTATTGGAAGATGTGTTGAATGCGCTCAATAAACCTGGTGGGTTTATTAACATCATAATGGACATGGGTAAATTCTTCCTTTGTAGTTGCAAAATGTGGTACAACATTAAGGGGACATAATGGTTGAAATCCAATGTCCACTTCAAAGGCACTGTTGCTTGTTGAGCTATGGAGAGACATGTTATAGCTATGTTGCACATAGGGAAGAATGTCATCCCATGTCCATGGATGCTTAGAGTTGTACATGCATAATATGTGAAAAATCACCTTGTTGATGACCTTTGTCTAGCCATCAATTTGGGGGTGGAATGAAACCAACTTTGTGAGCTTGGTGTCTAACAATGAACAAAGGCTTGACTAAAATGTGCTTAGGAACCTTCTATCCTGATCTGATATAATGGTATATGAGATGCCAAAATGTATCCACATGCATTGAAGAAGGGTCTGGCAGTGGCCTTTGCTATGGTAATGTTCTTACAGCTAGCCAATATGGCCATCTTAGAAAATTTGTCGACGACCATAAATAGACAGTCATTTCCATGCTTGGTAGAAGGAATAAGAGACATATAATCAAGAAGATGGATTCCTAGGGCCGACTAGGAGTAGGCAGAGAAGTATATAGGCCTTGCTTCTTAATGGTTGGTTTGGTGATGGCTAAGGCAGTGCATGATTTGATGTATTTTCCAACATCTTGTTGGAGATTTGGCTAATAAAAATACTTTTTTAGCATGACCACAATTTTATCCACACCAAAGTGTCTTGCAACCCGACTGTAGTGTGCTTCCCAAATAAGCTTGACATGCTCGCTTGAAGGAGCACAAAGGTGGCTTATGTAGTATAATAATGCATCTTCGAGGTGGAAGTATAGAACTTGCTTTCCATCCACTAGTGTCTAGTATGTGGTGGTGAACTATGGATCAATTTTGTACAGTTGTGGCAATCCATAGGTATTGTGGCAACAAGAGTTGAGAACAATGATCACTCCTGCAACTTGGGGCTGATTGAGGTAATATGCAACATGATTGGTGCTAACCTTCTTGTATTTAATAGAATTGTTGTAGATATGTTGACCACTTCTCATGGCGATTGTTCTACAACTTCCCTTCAGTTTATATAAACTACAGGGGTCAGTGATATGTGTGGATCACTATCTGCTTCACTAGAATTTAATGTTTCCATTATTGGAAAGATTGCACCTAGGAATACATCTCCTTACCATAGGTGGGGTATTTTCGAATTGTCTTAGAAAGTGTCTCACTTTGATAGGCCACTAGATGCCCTTAATGGGTGAGAACTGCACCAATAGCATAATCATAGGCATCTGTCTCAATTTCAAATGGTTTTTATAGGTATGGCAATGTGAGTATTCGTGTAAAGCAGAGACAATGCTTTATCTTAAAAAATGCCTTATATTAGGATGAAAATTAGAAAAACTTTGCTTTAGCTCCACTGTTGGTAATGTCACTCAAAGGCCAAGTGATATGAGAGAATCCCAACACAAACCTCTCATAAAAATTGGCAATGCCCAAAATGCTGCGAAGCTCTATTGGATTGGTCAAGGTCGGCCAATCTTGAATGACTTCGATCTTAGCCTGGTCCACATGCGCACGTTACTCATTAATGATGTAACCCATATATTGGACCTAACTCATGCCAAAGGTGGTTTTCTCCAAGTTGGCATATAGTTTGTGCTGCCACAGGGTTTGAAGGACTTGTCAAATGTGTTGCAAGTTATCTTCCCAACTCTTTATGAAGATGAGGATTTCATTTAGATTTAAAACCACATACAAGTAGGAAAAGGGTCGAAATATGTCATCAATTAGCATGATAAAAGTTACAGGGGAATTTTTCAACCTGAAAAGCATGACAAAGCACTCAAAAAGGCCCTCCTTGGATTTGTAGGAGGTCTTCCATATATTTGCAAGTTCTATCGGAACCTGGTGATAACCAAAATTTAAATAGATCTTCTTGAAATACTTGGCCGCTTTGCACTAGTCAAGAAGGTAATTAATATGTGGGATTGTACACCTATTCCTGATAGTGATTTTATTTAGTGCTCAATACTCAATGTAGAGTCTTTAGTTCCCATCCTTCTTCTGTGCAAGTACAATCAAGCTCCCACAAGGTGAGGAACTTGGTTAGGTGTTCCCTTTTACAACAAACTCTATATTTGCTACTTGATTTCTCCATTATCTAGAATAAAGCAACAGTATATTATCCCATTGGGTAGAGGTGTTGTTGGATTCCAAATAGATCAAATGATTGAACTGATAGTGTGAAGGTGCCCTAGCACGTGAAGAGAATATGTCCTTGTATTCTTCAATGACCTTATCCACTTGCTTTTGCTACATGATGGAACCCTTCACAGGGGCCATGTATGTTTTGACGATCTTCCCCTTACTTTGAGAATTAATAAAAATGAAAACAAATTTCTTCTTCTGGGAGATGATCTTACTGCATTTCTTAACATTGATCAAAGAGATGGTGGTAGGTAGCACTACCTCTGGTATCTTGTATAACTTACTACCCAAAGTAATAATAATAGTGCAAGGCCTTGAATCATACATAAGATGAAGCTTCCACAGGTATGGTTGGCCAAATAATACATCACAAAATTTAAGAGGATCAACATCACATAATACCTCATCCTTGAAAGGTTTGATGATGTAGGGAAGACAAAATGACTAATTGACACATAGATTTCATCCTTGTTGGAGCCACCTGATGGTGTATGGATGCAAGTGTGGTGTGGTTGGTAGGCCCAACCACTTAACAAGCTCTGCTGAGATAAGGTCATTTTGTATCTCGCTATCAACAATGAATTACAATGGAGGCCCCTTCACCCACATTTGTGAGTGGAAGAGATGCTCCACTTCGTATGGATCTTTAGGCTCAATCTTATGGATCTTGGTGGTGTCAATGATGGCACTAGGATCTACATCAATAATATACTTCCCTTTGTTATCCCCCTTGTTGGGTTTTGACTCAGAGTTGGAACATGCATTTGACTCTCAAGCCTTCAACTAGACTACTAGTGATTGCTTGGATCAACACTCACTTGTGTTTTGAGTTGGGCTTGTATGGAATTCACACCACTTTCCTATGTGCTTGTGCCATTGTTCTTTACCTACAAATTAGATTGGTTGTCCTGGTGTTGACAGTGCTAGACTTACCAACATTCAAGGGGGTCTCCTTGATATGTGGTCCCAATTGGACCTCACACTATTTGGATAGGAGCCCCATTTGGAATACGACCTTGTTACCATTTTGTTAAATATTTTCCTTGGATCTAACTATCAGCAAGAGAGAGGAATGCATGTGTGCCTTTGAAACGAAAGTGTTCCTAGTGAGTGTTTGGTTGTAGGTGTGTCAAAATTCTTCTACTGTGGAGGTAATATAAAGTGAGCCTCTAATAGAGCGGTAATAGTACCACTCTAATAGAAGCACATGCAAAGGAGAGGTATCTTTCTAACATCCAACAAAATAGTCCCCAAATATGTGATGAACATTGCAACCATTACAATAGATTCTCAACATAATAAGCACTAAAATAACTAAAATAGTTCAACTACTTTAGTACAGGTGACAATAACATGCATTGTAAACATTCACAAGCCAATCTTACAAACATTCATAATCCATGCATGAGGAACATGTTAGCCATAGGGTTTCATATATTAAATTACTTGGACACATGTATACAATCAACACCGCTAGCTCCAATAGTGGAGCGTTGGAGCCACTACTTCCTCCCCAAAAGAACTAGCTTGTCTCTTTAATACCTTGTAGGAGGATCCAAGGTGAAAATTCCTCTACACATACAATGAGTGTGTATATATAACCAATGGGGTTATGCTTCACCTCCCTTATGACTCTTTGACTACCCTCATGATTGTTTGACTTCCTATGACTTTTTGACTTTGTATGACTCTTCATATTATTTACATGTCCTTTGGAATTCCACTTTACAATACATTTTGAATAAGAATTTACATATTCTGCAAAAGTGATGTGGCATATGGTGACTCATGACATGACATGACATGAAAGTGATGACATGGACTGCATGATGACATGGAAAGGCCAAGTCATTCTTGCTACTTCTTTCTATGTATACTCTTGGTAATGCTCTTCTATCTACCTCCATATCGCTTGGAGATGAGGAGTTTTCAGTGATATCCAATCTTGAGCAGTGGTAGAAAATTAGAGTCCATTTGCTTTCTTGTGATTGATCTGATTTCATATTAAGCTATGGAGGTGCTTTACTGAATGTTCCCATCTCCTTCTTCATCATCTTTTCATGGTATGATAGAGTGTGTGCATCTACAATTCACTCATGACAAGACGACATGAATATGATAAACCCCTAGTATAACATGCTGCATGACAATCCACTAACTAAGTCAAAACTAGGTGGTAGGATGAGGCAGAGGCTCAATTATTGTGAAATTGCGCAACTCAGGTAGTCAGGGGTTAGGCTTGAGCCTTAAGACTATGTAATGTGCAGTTCAGGATGGATTGAGTAAGAAAATTGCGTAGTTGTGGAGTTTAGGGAGCCATGTTGAGGGCTTCAGCACTGATTTTTCCCACCGTGCAATTCCAATAGGTAGAGGAGGCCAGATGATTGTGCAGTTGTGCATTTAAAGGGCTAAGGCTTGAGCCTTGTGATTGTGTAATGCACAATACTGATTGGTTAGGAGAGAGAAATTCATAGTTTTTGGGGTCAGGGGCTGAGCTTGAGCACTGTGATTGTGTAGTGCATAGTCCTAGGAGGCAAGGACTACACATTGTGTAGTGCTAAGAGGTAGGGTTGTAGATTGAGGGTTGAGACTATGTAATGCATAGTTTGGGAGGCCTGGATGAGGCTAAGTTTTTTAGTTGGAAGTTTTTCCAAATTTGGCTAAGTGTGGGATCGATGAAGCTAATGTGAAAAATGATAGGACTTGACTATGATCACACACTTAGAACACTTGATGACACAACATAAATAATTCAAAACACATTAACACAAACTTACCTCAGTGTGACAACTTTGCGACAACAAGTGCAACACTAAAGACAAACTTTGCGACAACCTTGAATACACCTGTGAAACAATGCTTAAAACTTTAGAAATGAGTGTGACGAATGTTTAAATAGAAAGGAAAACTCATTTAGACAAAGATAAACTCTTGATATACCCAAAAAATGCTTATATACACCCTATGACACTTACATACAAAAATAAAAAACTTTGATTTTATTGCAAATGGGAGAAACACATTTAGAGAAAACACATGCAATGAGTCTCATTGTGTGCAACGATAGTATGCAAGATAAAGGTAAGCTTTGAAATTTAGATGCAGGAGAATATTTTGGAGGGTGTTGTAGCAGCAACAATACTTGGGTCGCCCCAACTTTGCTTTGTCCTTTGTTCTGTAGTTTGGGGGTGGCTTTCCCTTGCTTCAGATTCGTAGATCCAAAGTTTCACTTCCTTTATTTAAATTTTTTCTCAATCTTGACAACGTATTGGTAGGCGATGTTAAGTGAGGAGATGTTCAAGAAATTCATCTCATTCTAGATGTACTTAGTTAGATAGATGTAATACTTGAGTCCCTGATGCCACTTAGAATCCTTGATACCAAACTTCGTGCGAAGGGTATGAAAACTATTTATAAACTCTAACAAGTCTTGGTCCATTCCTTAATGCCATCTTGGAAATAATTCCAAGTGTGTACAACTAAAAACAGTGAGGGTTCCCTCTCGTCCCTCTACTCATAGTAGGTTTCGCATCAGTCCTTGACGTGGGGTGGGGGGTTATTTGAGGAGTGCAAAAGTAAATTTTTCCCTATTGGAAAAATCATGAACTAAAGAATATCCTTCCAATAGATTTAACCATTTGTTTATGAGATCTACATCTATCCAACCTTCAAATATGGGAATCTCAAAGTTGACTTGTACCTTCAAGGGAGTGGTGCCTCCAAGGTGGCTACTAAATGAAGATGTGTCGTTTGTGGGCATTCGCTGAGGAATTCAGGCAATGTTTTCCAACACCTTGTTCTTTTTTCACAGAAGGGCTTCTTCGAGTAATAGTTTGAAAGGATATATTTCTCTCACTTCTTTCTTTTCTTCTATCATGGGAGGCCACCGGGGTTGGTGAAGCTATTCTTGTAATGGTTCAACCAGTTGAATCCCTAACTCCTTATACCATGACCTCGTTGGCAACATGCATAGAAAAACATAGAAAGAGAAAACTCCTCTAATACCACTAATCCAAATTTATGTAGGGACCAAATCAAATACATATTTAAACACAAACATAGAGCTACAACGAAAACTGAACTTCAATTAATCAATAACAAAATATTAAAAATTGTTTACATCCATAATGGAAATAAACTAACTTAGGCGATGCTAACTTATCTCTAAGATGCGATTTGGCGGATACATGCCTCTAAACAATATTAAAATGAGGCTCATGGGCCTTTTATCATTGAGAAATAAGGGATAAACCAAAACATCAAAAAACCTAACCCTAGGAGATGAAGTGCGAAAAGTTTGTGGGCCTCGTTGGGGTTAGCTGGTACACCAACTTCTCAAGGTTGTAACTTTGGCCTACAATTTATGGTTTGATGTGCATGATACATTGTTAGAAATATCTATCTGAGGACTACAAATTTCAGTTGCAGACCCCTATGGTAGGATATGGATTTTCGTATTTTCGAAAAAAAATATTGTTTGGGGCCTCAAAATGACTCCTGAAGTTTAGGTCCCAAAAAACTATAAAAAATATTAAATTGTGCTACAATTAAGGAAAATGAAAGAAACAATGGCCGGGCTCAAAGTGGAATAGGCAGGTGGCCACCAATATCCACCTCGATCATATGCCACAATTGTTGATAGCAATTCTTGAATTCTCACATTGCCACTCACAATGCTGAGATGATCAAATTGTAGCAAGACACTTCACACTATTTCTCATGATGCATTACTCATTGTGTTTCTTAACACATCTCTACCCACCTGTGACACTTCAATATGCCTTAACCTCGCTCAATTGTAACTAATCAATGCACCATGGCCTTCCTTATACAAGACTTACAATGTTGGTTAGACATGACTCAATGTAGCGTGATGTAGGCGATGTGTCTTCTTCATAATGGGGTACTAGCTATCTTATAGGTATAAATTAGGGTTTAAAAAATTGTTTTATTTTTTTTTAGGGGACATCATGATATTGTAACCTAACAATAGAAAACATGCCAAGGATGCAAAAATTTGGGGGCTTCTTGTTAGATAGAAAGCTTCTACAAGCTCTTGCATTTCCTTGACGTTGAAGCTACCAAGTTATTAGAACCATTCCCATCCAAAGTGAGGATGTTTCATACTTGTTCCCAAGATACCAAAAATGTCGGAACTATGGAGACAAATTTCTAAGATCTCAACAATATTTCTTTTGCAACTATATTAGAAAGCTAATTGTAGTGTTTGGACACAAAACTTTTAGAACTAGATTTAAATTTAAAAGAATTATCTTATAATAAGTAATATGAATAAAAGAGAACAAATATCATATAAAACACTTACATGAAGGAAATTCAATCTTGGGAAAATAGTTGCTAAAGGAGTATCGCCCACTTAGTGGACACATCCTCATTTGAATGTTGCCACTTTGTTGGAGCTATGAGCTAACAATGTCTTTTGTGCAAAATGTTGGATCATCCTCCTAGTAAATCCAAACAAGTATGCACATATCCCTACTATCTTGCTTCCTTAATATGAAAGTTAGTAACAAATCTAGATCTCAGAAGAAGAGCAATTTGCAACATTATCTAGGTAATTGTGCCAACCTACTCATAAAAAGAATACCTCTTTGCTAATGGGATCACTAGAGAAAACACCCAAATCCATGCTAATTACTCCCACAATCTACTAATTGCAACTAAACTACATTTGTAATGAATCCTTCCTCTATCTATCATTGTTATGGCATCATGGGAAAATTATAATAAATCTATCACTTGACATAAGAGCTCTATCATGAAACCTATTACAACCTAGTTTTCATTTTCTTAAGCATCACATAGGTGTTCATCTTTTGGCAACATGTTGTCCCTAGTTCTCTTAACCAAGTACATGATCTTTGCAAGAGTGATGAATGAGCAACAACGACCAAATAAACAAACAAAGAACCCCTCAACAATCCCAAGATAACATCTATACCTGAGGACCTAAGGTTGATGAACATTTGTGAGCATGGAAATGAGGTGTTTGATTAAAACATACTTACCAATAAAATGGGCACTTAACTGAGTTCTCACTTTTTAAAGGCAGCAAAAAATCATCCAATTTTGAAAAGTGTTGATTTAGAATACACCATTTTTTTGAGCATGTTTTTGAGACTTTTAATTTTCTTATGTATCAAGTATGCATATATATATATTTTTTAATGTTAGTGATTTTGATGCCAATTTGAAAAGTGTTGATATAACATCAACCCTTTTTTTGGGGGCCTTATTTTTAACACTTCAACTTTTTTGATATATTAAATATGGATAATTTTTTTAAAGTGTTGGTGATTTTCATGCAAACTAGTTTGAAAAGAATCAACTCTCTTTTTAGGCATATTTTTGACACTTTAAATCATATTATGTCCATGTATGCAATTATTTTTTAAATGTTGATTATTTAACCATTTTTCAAGTTGTCTTGTTCCTCTTCTTGTTTTTCGTGCTAAGATGTTTGTTTTTTAAAGGTTTCCAAACTTATGTTTTTTTGTTTTTCTTTGCAATGTTTTTTTTGTTTTTGTTTTTTTTTTTTTGTTTTTTGTAATGAAAATTTTAAATGTTTTTGCAAAGTTAAAAAAGATAATAAAATTAATATTTTGTGGTTAAGAATTTATATATATTTATATATCGTGAATTAATACTTCAGTTCATATAAAACAAT
>APFE030336318.1:116824-169926 GCA_000404065.3 Pinus taeda
GCTTTGATTTTTGTTTTGTTTTGTATTTTTCATTTTTATTTATTTATTATTTTGTTTTATTTTATTTTTTTCCATAGTGTTTGTGTTAATCCTCAACTGGCAACTTGACCCCATTATGTGCCTGTTTGATGGTTGATTTTAACATTTTGTTATAGTGGGATCGAGTCCGCCCCCACATTGTGTCAATTTCATGGTTGATTTTCAATTTTTCATTGCAATGGGTCGAGTTCACCTACATTATGTGTCAATTTGATGGTTGATTTTTAAATTTTTGTTGCAATATGTCAAGTTGTCTTAAACTAATATTATAAAATAACTAAATTTTTAGAATTTAAAAAAGGAATTACTCTTAATATAATGACCTTTTTTTATAGAGGTGTTCATTTTAAATCTTTTTTAGTCATATAATTTTTCCGTAATGCCATTCTTGAAATTTGTTGAAAACTTAAGGTTTTCTGTAGTCATGACCTTTGATTTTAATTCCATGGTTGAAAAATTACCAAAATTTTAAGGTTTTTTTTACCCTTGATATTTTATCTTTAATGCTATGGTTGAAAATAGTTATGAGTATTTTAACTTTAACACCATGGCTAAAAATTGTTGGAGTTTTAAGGCTTTTCAGAGACGTGATAAGTTATCTTTAATGCAATGCCTGAAAATCGTTAGAATTTTAAGGTTTTCCAGAATCATGATATTTTTTCTATAAGCTTGGTAGGACTACATCTTCATTATGTCTAATATATCACCTCGATCAGGGCGGGGAATTGAACCGGTGACTTCACACCAAGAAGTACCTTAACAAAGCACCTGATCACTGTCTATCTAAGACCCCATCGAATTTAGAGTCATGATATTTGATCTTTAACTCCATTTCTAAAAAATGTTGAAAATTTCCCTTGAAAAAAAGACGTTATTCCAACATCAACACCTTTCGTTTTCACAAAAGAATGGCTTTTATTGGCTTTTACTACCATTTTAAAAAATGTTGAATATTTACCTCGAAAAAAAGAATATTGATGCAACATCAACACTTTTTGTTGTCAGGCATTTTTTTCCATGTTTTTTTGGGTTTTTTTGGCTAGAGTTCTAGTTTTGAGTTCATAGTTCTCATTTGACTGGTAACTTTGTTTTAAATATTTTGGATTTTTGTGATCATTTCAACTTTACCATATTAAGAGAGAAGTTGAATATGATTGATTTGTATGGGTACCAACATTCAGGACCCAAAACTAGTGAACAAGCATCCACAATTTGTTTGAAGAGGGATTTTTTAGTGGCTTGACATTATAAAACGTAGCACTCTTCTGAGGTAGGAGTATCGGATTTATTATAGGAGCAGTTGGAATGTAGTGGAAGGGATAAAAAATTAAGAATGTATGCTTTCCGATGGTTAAAATTATGCACCCTTAATCGATTCCTTGTAGGAGCTTGCACACATGTAAATTTTCTTTTAAAAATAAGGAGGATTTACAAATTATTTATTATTTAAAATTGTTTTGCACTTTTTTTTAACATTTGTTTACTCAAGATTTATATCATATAAATGCTAAGATGCAAACCTTAACAACTTAACAAAGGAATCATAGTTTTTTTTTTCAAGTTTTTTATGATCTTCTAGGCTTGACCTATTGCTTGAGGAGCCACAACCTAGTGGCATCTAATCGGTCAAGTTCACCCGAGGATCACACCTGGCCTGAGCCACACTAGCCCTAGGCTGACTGGATTTTTTTAGCATGTCTCCTACCCCTAGCACAGGGCGTAATCACTACTCGTGAGGTTTGATCTTAGATCACCTTGCTAACGAGGCCGATCCTCAGCCACTTGTTCTAGTGGGACTTGAAAAAGGTATCAACAATTTAAGTTTAGAAGTTTTGATTATAATTTTTCTCTAATTAAAACATTACAAAACATTACAATTTCACTTATATTTATAGCAAGTACTTTTAATGTTAAGGGCTTTCCTATGATATTAAAAATTGCATATCCTTCCATACAATTATACATGTAATGAGGAGGGATATGATAAAGGGCACTCATACACTTACATATGTACGTAACATGTTTTGTGGTATGGACATTTAAAGAATCCCTTTGGGGGGCATCCATGTCACGGGAAATTATAAATTTATGTTCTCTAAAAGAAAATGATATGTTAAAATTAGATTTTACATGAATTATTTAAATTAATCCATCTCTAGTTTTTTAAAATTTAAATCTCTATTACTTGAAAATATCAAATTTACATCCCAACTGCTTCATGATTTATAATGAGCCCATGACTCAAGCTAGCATGCAAAAAACCATAGTACATTATCATCATCACAACAACCATCAAAATAACTAGAAAGGGATGTAACCATCCCAACCAAAACCATACTAGAATCCATCAACAAGAAATCTAGATTAAGCATAAGAGGAGACTAGGAATCTGATGAAGTCACTAGTTTCAGGTCTTAAGAATTGGCACTTGAATGGCTAGATAGCTTTCCCTTGCAATGGAAGAGGTGACTCTCCACATGAGATAGATGAACATCAAATCGATCCAAACAATATTTATAGTGCCTTTGAATCCTCTAAATATCATTAAGAAATGAAATTATCCCACTCGTTTCCTCTATTTTTTCCTTCAAAATTTATGCAAATCTTCATCTCCCAACGCAAAGTGACAGAATGAAAGTATTGGTTTCTCCGTCCCCTCATTTTCCCAGGGGTGGGAATGCAAATGAAAACCTTTGCAAAGAGTTCTCAATCTAACAAATCTTGGTGCTCCCAGGCCACCTTGGATTCCAACCATCGAATGTTCTCTCTAGTATTAGGGGAAGTTGAATCATGATAGTGGGAGGCTTCCTCTTATGCCTGAGATTGTGTGTAGAGCCTTCCAACAACATTGTGACCACCCCACACAATTGGTTCATGATGACATCAAATGCCTTTACTGGCCATGTTGAAAGAGAGGATCGAGAACTAGGACCCGCACACTCTTGCAATATCTAGAAAAGGCCCCTTGCTTTACAAAGGCTCCAACTAGACACTAACAAATGACCTCTACCAAAAGGAATAAAGAATATTCCTATGCCATAAAACCTTAGCTAGTGCCTTGAGACCCACACTACATAGACCAAACCTGAGAATACATGTTTTCAAGACCTATAGAGAGAAAAAAATCCCCTTTTCCAAAACCAAAAGAGTGATAATTGTCTGGGAGAAAATGATGGAATTTTGGCTAACTGAAAACATGAAGAGAGAAGAGGCACAAAAGGGTTAGACAACAACTTGAGGGTAGCCAAATCTACAAAAATATAGAAGGAAATCCAAAAGGGGACCACTACCAAGGCCTAAAGAACGAACATCTAAACCTCAACACAATGGCCAGAGCAAATAACCACCCTCTAAGCAGACCTTTCCAAAGGAGGAAAATGATATAAACAAACTTGAAAGAACAATGATCCTTCTACAAGGCTTAGATACACTACAAATTCCAGAGATACAATAGATGACCACCAGCAAATTGGAGATCGCTCAGAGGGGCTTGACAAAAATGGGTACCTTAAGGCACTGCATAGACCACCAAGGTGCTAAAAACATACATGAGGCAACCAAAAAATAGCTTGAACTTCTAAATTTTACAATAAATACTAGCTGATAACATAAAATACACTAATGGAAAGAATATGGACCCAATCCATAAAATACCTTATGATAGTTGTAACATGACCTCCTAGGACTCTTCAAGGGCTCAAAATGTTCCTTTCTTGTGATACAATACCAACTCTCAGACTGAAGAAGTCCATTTGGTATGCTAAATATCTCCACCCTATAGGTGGAATGTTTGTTTGTGGCTCGATATTAACTAGGGACCTTAGAGAAACCTTTAGCAAAATTAGACAATCCCCCAATAACTCTGTCATGAAAAAGCAATACTCATCCTAGCTCGCACCCTTTTCTTAGCTGAACAACTCGTGTTGCAAATCGAATTTAGGAGACATGTAATCCCACCACCGTCGGATCCATGTTTACACTGAAACTTAAATAGAGACATATCCCCATTACCATTGCCTATAAGGAAGCACGAATTATCCAATTGAAAAATGAGTGTGAATAAAGATTTTGCATGCGAACATCCTTGGGGAAGCAGGCCATACCAAATCCCTCCATTAATAACCTCGGGAGACAGTGAGGTAGTGGATGCCACTCCCAAAAACTTGTGTTGTCATGTTGATTATGCCGATTGAGGGGATCCATTTCCATTTTGAGTGAGAGTAGTTTTTTTTAGTGAATGTTTTTGTTTTTTTGTTTATTATTATTATTATTTTAATATATACATGTTCTAAAATTTCTATAAAATTTGTTAAAATATTATAAAATTTATTAACATTTTTTAAAGTTAAAATTTTATGAATATAGTTTATGAAAAAGTGATTTGTAAAATTTTTACAATTTTTTATTATTAAATTTAAGTTTAAATATTAAAAGAAGAGATTGTGCGAATACTAATTATTGTATTCTCTTTAGCAAATCTATCTAAATCTATTGAAACCCTAGAAATAATTATTATATTCATACAATGATTCAATAATCACTAGACAATGATTTAATAAATAAGATGGAAAAACATTGACCAAGATCCATTCAATAAACAAGATGGAAAAACTTTAGCTTGGAAACTTTGTCTAAATATGATTCATTTTGGATTTTTTCATCAAAATTTGTTTTGGAAAATCTTAATCTTAGTTGTTTAAAATTGGTTTTTGACCATATATGTAGATTTAACACTTTGAAAACTCCTAAGCACTTTAACTTGTGGAGAGTTTAAATCTCAAACTTGTGTTTTTAACAAATCCCTAGGAGATTTTAAGCAAATTAAACGGAAAACATATTCTAAAAATTTAACAAATAGAGCTTAACTTATTACCTTTCCATCCAAAAATAAAAAATAATAAAAAATCCAGAAAAACAAGATAAAAATTGATTGTTTTGTTATCTAATGGTTACTATGATAACATGGTAGGTGATATGCGTTCCTATAAAGAGTCTATTCTTATTATGTCACTTCTTGCGTAGTGACATCTATGATTGATGGAGTTGGATTAATTTGATCATGTTATTGAAAATTCTCATGTTTTATATAGTCAACATTAAGTTTTTTGGTAAAATTTTTAGTGACGTGAGCCCATCGCCACATCCCTGACTGCTAGTTTTGAGGGTGAACATCATACACATGCAGATCAATTGTCCTTCATTTGCAGGTTGTGGTCTTTAATTAAGGTACTGAGCTCTTATGCTTGGTGACATGTTTACTATATGAAAACAATTTCTTCTCATACATCCTTTTACACATTCATAAAGGTTAAAGGATTATAAATATAATGTATATATTTGTACTTTTTGAGGTCTTGCTGAAATCGATTGGAGTCCAATTTGACTCCCTTCTCCCTATATTAAGCTTGACTCCATACACAAATTTATTGTGCAATCGAGACTCACTCTTATGGTCCCTACACCCTTCTTCTTCTTGATTCCTTTCGACTTCCAACTAGTAGTAGTGTAATTCAAAGTCAATTTAATTTAAATTTTAAGCATTCAAGAAATTTAGAATGGTTAGGGTTGGGGCTTACTAAAACTTGGATCGAACAGTGGGAAAGGACCTGACTATTGAATCAAAACCTCATAAGTTGTCTAGGGTATTATATGAAGAAATAAAATGAGACTTAAAAGAAAATGGAAGGATTTTATATTGAATGCTGGGTAAATACATCCATAAAAATTTTATGGAATGTTGTGCGATGGAACAGTGAACAAGGTGTTCAAATCCTTGAATACAAGAGCTTTAATGAAGTAGAACCTGATATTTAGGAAGGTACATAGTAACCACTGATCAAAATGTTCCTTGGCTTTTGTGGAACCTTCTGCATACAACCTTTCAATATATTTCTTTGCAATCCTAATTTTCATACTAATAATATATTAGACACCTTAAAATTTCAGTTTACTGGTTTGATTTATTTAAAAGATTTAAAAAAAATTGGATTTCAGATTTGATTTTTTTTTTTTAAAATCTAGAAAGATATTATGTTGTTATGGCTTCAAATTCAATTCAACTACCTATAACATAATTTAACAAGGAAATCATGTATGTGGTGTTGGGACTCATCCATTTGAAACAAGGGATTCAATGCATGACATAGTTATCGCTGACCACATTTGATATGAGACATTAGAACATTCGATGGGTGGATTTTGTAGAAAATGTGAAATAGATATTGTGAGTAGATGATGCTTACAAACAAACAGATAAGGAATTTCTCAATATAAAAAATAGAAATTAGTTAACACAAACATGTTGGTTTGATTGTATCAACTATAGTTCAACACAATCACCGCTGATGTGAACTCTGGAAACCTGTGGGTTATAGACCCATTGGCTAGGAATATGGCCTCTTATGCCCATTAACTAGATCTTGCCAAACCCCAAATACCAGAATTTCGTCTTTGACAATCCTCACGTACAGATCTAAAATGACACCGAAAATTCATGCCCAAACTCAATACCACCTTCACATCAAGTCAAAGCTTTTATTATAGTTGGGGGTCTACCCTTTTACTTTTCCAACATTTTGTGGTCGATCCCTATACTCAATATTTCATTCCATTATTCAAATATGCAGATTATGTACATTTTATACCCTTAATTGATGTTCATCAATCTCTATTAAGGTCAAAGGCCATGCACACAACTTAATCACTTATCGACTATGTTTATTCTAATTCTCTAACTCATCATGTGCACATGCTACCAGTAAATTTTGTTTTGGATCTCTGACACAAGGATATTATTTCAATCTAGAATCATTCTGCTCCTTTTTTATTATTTCATCGCTGTGATTTCAAATTTATATGCACAACTTAATTTTGCGCAGCCAACACAAAATTTTATTCACACCAACTTACTATTTCCCAAACCTTTCCATTCCATTTTCTATCCAATCAACCCCAAAATCAAAACATTAGAGCCATATTTAAGTTCAATGCATAACAACTCAAGTGATGGACAAGATCAACACTATATTTGGAGAATCAATTTATTCCACAAGATCCACACGAGTTTAATCAAGGCTTTCACATTTATGCAAAGACCATATCAATGTATTGAGACTTAGTCCATATCCCTTCGATCAAATTAGTGAACTAAATTGACTCCATTATGACCAAAATGATTCAATTCACACATGGAGAACCAATTCAACCTCTGATCTAACCTTAAAAGTTAAACCATGAGAAAATAAATGGTCTATGTGTGTGGTAATTCCTCTTCTTTACCAATGGACATTTGCATTGGGATGACATTGGAATGTTGGGATGATCATCACATGCATACAATAGGACATTCAGTGGATTAAAAAATTTCTTGCATGTCTTATTGAAATAGTTCAACTACTCTGTATAGTGAATCTCAAAGCACCCAAGAATGAAAAAAATCCAAGATATGAGTAATTTTTGGGAATTCTCTTGGATGGTGTTAAATTGGTGAAGAACAATGAGAAAATGAACCCTTATAATATTTATCAGAATCTCATATATTCTTCTAAAAATAACTAATTACAGAAGGAAATATGTGACTTTGTTCAATACCAGATGCCTCTCCAATTATGTCTTGATGTTAAGAATCTCCTAACAGAGTTGATGAGTCTTTGACATAACACACATCTATATGACTTGCGGTTGATGGATGAGATAAGGGTGAATAAAACGATTGTGCCCAAGCTCAACAATGACTTATTCTCTAGTTATGGGCTAGTGGTTGGAGGTCGACCCTTCAAAGTCTCAACAACTGAAAAGTCTCAAGATAGCTCGATCCCCAACCTCATGTCTGGGTACCATCGGAAGTTGATGTTCTTTGCAGCGAGTAGAAGAGAAAGCCAACCCTGACCTATGGTCTATTCGACTCTCCAACCTGCACATCAAAGAGCCACATTTTTTAGGGTTTCAAGTTGCAGGGAAGAATTTAGTTCATTTCAAATTCGACTTGAATGATTTCAAATCCAAAAAAATGTCTCGAGCATTCTTGGTTCTTCTTTCCTTGCAGAGAGTATCCAACAAGGCATTCATCGTTTTTATGGCTTCTACCTTCCTGTGAATGATAAATTTTGACTTATGTCTCTTTTTCAAAACTCTGATATTAATATTACATCCTAGTAAAGATTTAGTTGAAAGATCTTTAATATCTTTAGGATATTAATGTTGCATCTTTATAAAGAGTTTTTCTAAATATTTTTTAAAATTTTATTTTTGTTCTATCATGATCTTGGATGTAACACCCCTCCCTTGTGTGTCAAACTATTGTAAACCTAAGATGAGGAAAGCTATGTATGATGTGTAATATGAAAATCAATTACATTATTAAATAATTAAAAAATTTATCACTTGGAAAGGCGAGACAACAATATATGAGATTATTGCCAAATCTCATTGAGGAATGGGATTTGATAAATATTTCATGATAAAGCTTCTAGATGTGATTCTAGATAAGCTAGATGGATTGGAGATAAATATCCATCGGATAGATTGGAGGTAAATATCCTATTGGCATTATGATACAGGTGTTGTCCTTGATGGAAACTCGCTCAGAGGTATGATACAAGTGTTGTCATTGGTGGCAACTCAATCAGAGGACAGACCTTAGTACAACAGGTCAAGAGAGAGATATACGTAGGTTAACCTTGATGAAAGTGCATATACAAGCAGGTGAGTAGAACAAAAGGCGCGTATACGTACACACACAGGTTCACAAAAGGAAAGCCGCGTACATGTTGGAAAACTAAGTTTTGGTTTGTGGTATTTGGTCCATCATATTTTGGTATTGGTCTGTGGTATTTGGTCTGAAATGTTGACCCCAGGTATTGGGTCCAAGGTATTGGTTCTACATGGCTTTGGACCATGGTATTGAGAGAATCCTAAACGTATATAAGGAGAAGATCATTAGGCCAAGGGGGTAAGAGAGTGGGTGTGACTGTCTGATGAAGAGTGAGATCTAGTATACTAGTTATGGGTTTGAAATGCTTGGCTTGATTTGAATCAAGGAGGCTCCTATGCGGTTGATAAAGGTTGATGGTCTGAGATCTTGAAGGCTAAAATGTATTATCATTATATGGTATGATCATGAGTAGATCTGAGCACTGACACATGTTTTATCATTTATATCTTATTGTCTTGGTATATTTGAAGTTGGAAATTGCAGCGAAGGTATAAGTAATTATCTTTAGATTTGTACGTGGGATCTCTCTGGTGAAAGGGTGTATACACACTGGTTTGACACAATCAAGTAGCGTATACACTATGAGATTTGATGTTAAGTATTGGGGATTACGCAGTGCATTATATTAGATATCATTTTTGGGATTCAACTGCGTTAAGTAAGTCATTCAAACGTATGACCATTTCCATGAGAGGTAGTCGTAACTGACTAATTTCTCATGATTTTTGAATAGTTCACTTAGCACTCATTGCATCGGGTGGTTGGTTCTAGTGGTTGTTGCAGAGTTCTAGGCTCTGTTATGTGTTCTGGTAACTATGTTTTGATGACAGGGTTTCAATGATTCAATATTGAGTGATTCAGAGAATGATGATGCAGGTATAGTTTATGATCGTATTGCAGTGGTGATTATTTTGTATTTATGGATCTAGTCTGAAAATTTATGAAACGTGGTCCCTGGAAGAAAAGAAAAGGTTGTAGCCTTCTGTAGGTCAGCACCTACGTACTAGTACCTTAGCTAGTACAAGAGATAAGGGGGTTGTAGCTCCCTTCCAAGGGAGTCTGGAGAACGAGAGAAGGTTGTAGCCTTTTGCTGGTAGAAGCCTGCAAACTGGTATAAGACTGCACTAGTACATAACCATTGTAAAAATAAGTTTCTAATTAAAAGAAGATAGAGACGAATTGCAGTAGGTGGTTTTCACCCACATTGGGTTTCCACGTTACATTCTTGGTGTTCATGTGTGTTGCTTATGTGTGATGATTTGTTCTACTTTACTGCTCCTGTCTACTGTTCATATGGTTAATAATGTTCTGATGCACTCATTAAGGATCAACTAACTGAATCATAAGTTTACTGGATATACGCTTGTTGCATTACACATTGTTGCGTATACACGCGGTTTGTCTTAAATGAAGTAGCGTATGTAAATATGAATATGAAAATGAAAACGTTATATTGATTTGATAATACTGATTCACCCCCCCCCTCTCAGTATTATTTCCAACATATCCATCAAGAAAAACATAAAAGCTTTGAGGGAGATAAAGGTAGGCTTTTATGAGGAAAAGCCTCATGGGAGATAAAGGCAATATTTTCGGAAAAAATCCTAAGCAATTGGATGAAATATCCACCTAAATGCGGGATGTCGCTAAAGGAAAGTATATCATGAAAGAGGGTATTAAATACCCATTGCATAGAACAATTGGAGGTAGTTGATCCATGGAAATAACCTCAGCTCGGGGGGAATCAGAGGAGATTCATGATTGGGTGGTGGTGCTCCGCTCTCCAAGTGGTCTCCCTTCTTCAGATCTAGTTAGACTAATTTTCGTAGGATGTTCTATATGTTGGTCTCTGACCCTCTATGTCATTAAATCATTTAGCTCAGATGCGTAGATGTTGTGTTATCTGTATGTATGAAATAATTGCAGTCTTATGCATGTGACTCTTAATGCATCCATGTTAGTGGTGGAATCATAGTAGGTAGTTGTTAATACTTGTGCCGAGGAGCTAGCCTACTCATGGTCGACTCTGCCCGTGTCCATTGTCTATTAGTAGAATTGTTGGTACTAACTTGTTATGAGATAGTCATATGCTAACGTGGAAATAATTGTTGATCTAAATTTGATCATTATTAGATGTAAGGGATGTAGAAAATTAACACACATAAAATACACTCAATAAAATAAATAGCAGAAATACAGAAAAACCAAACATGGCAGAAAAGGCATCAGAGACTTTCCTGTAGTCTCTCATTCTCATGAATTTCATTGCTAAAACAATGTTTTTTGATACATATAAATATATGAAGAAGTTGTCTCAAGATAGTGCATCTATATTGAACAAACTTGGTTGAGAAAATATCTCAAAAACACACTAATCTAGGAGCCTAACTAGTTGGAGAGAATCTCTCAACCAATTAAGCATAAATTGACTCCTAACCATGAGGAACAAACTTAATCTAGAAAGGTAGGATTAAATCCTAACTTTCATGATTTTAATTAATTTAATTATTTTGAATTAGAATTGTTTTTAATGTGAGAGTGAGGCGAACATTTCCCCCCTCAATGATAAGTTGAAATTAAGAACCAGTAACCATCTTCAAAGTTCTCATGCTGAAACTATTGAGCCTCGAAAAAAAAAAAATCATGAAAAACCGTCAAAGCTGGATGCTGAAGAAACTGCAATATGAAGAGACCATGAGTCAGCTGCATGTTTGATTCATATGTGAATGTCACTTTACAACTCCATCATGTGCTAAGCTATAAAATGATCTAACTGTCCTTTGATTGAAATCGGCATCCTGTGTCCACTGAAAAAAATTGAGAACACCCACTAGCTGATGACATTGAAAAACAACTCAATGTTGCTTTTGCTGCTTTTGAAAACTGTTCACTGCTGACTTTGTTGTCGTTCACCCACTGGAGAATTTGTTGATGTTCACTTGCTGATGAAAATTCCCACTAGTTGCTTCACTAATGTTGTCGAGACTTTCAGTCTAACAACCATTGTCAATTTCATTGACATTTTCCCCGCTTTGTCAGCTGAAAGGAGAGACAATCTTCTAAATTTGATATCTGAACTCCCACCCTTCAAGTGTAGGAGAGGTTCACTGTTTTACTCCCCCATTAAACTATACGAGAGTACCATTTTCATTTTTACTGTTGGTTGCATTATTTGTGAGTGAATTCAATTGTAAAACTTATAGAATATTCTGAGCATGGATGCCCATTCCTAGGGATCAATCCATGAATAATAGATCTTTAATCTGCTTGATTGTTGTTGTGTGATGCATTGTGTTGATGAATGATTTGACTTGCCACAATGGTGACAAGGATGGAGATAAAAACACTGATCTTCTAGATGACCAGTTATTTGACAATGAATGCATACTGGTTTGACGGCAACTTTAGTTTGTGTGCATTTCTGTGTATCTTCAACTTTATCATAACTAGCCAATGTGATTTGTGTAAAAAACCCTACACTGACAAACTTAATGGGCTTTGAATAATATGGGATATACAATTTGGTGTCATTTTTGACATATCCTAAGCCTCATCGATTTCTGTTACTTTGGATTACTTCCCATGGCTTGATGACTGGTTTGGAAGAAAGTTGAACTAGATCAGGGACCACTTCAACACTTGAAGTTAGTTGGATCAATGACTTGGAATCAACATCTTCATCTTCATTGGTACGGATGAAATACTTGGAAACATCACTCTTCTGGTGTAACTCATCTCTTTGAAGTTGTGACTCTAGTTGATTTATACCATGTCTTCAGCAATTGAGAGGATCAAATTGTTAAGAATATTTAACAATTGAATGCTTTTCGCCATTTGAACTCACACTCGCTTTCTTTTAATATTTTCTGGAATTTTAGAACTTTCTCGCTTGATGTTTGGTTGATTGTTGCATGCTCGCTTGATCTTGTTTTAACAATTGATTGTTTGAACTCACACTTGCTTTCTTTCATGCTTGCTTGATGTTGTGAACTTTGCACTTGCTTGAACTCACATGCTTGATTGATCAAAAGAAGGGTGTCGAATACGATAGAAAATGCACCCAAGAGAAATGCTTACAATGATTTGAATGACTCAGTTAAAAAACAATGGATTCACTTGAATTAATTGATTCCCTAAATATTTGGTGAGCACTAGTATTGCAGCAATAATGCTACAACTCTTGGGTTTCCTACTTTACTCTTATCAACCTGGTAGTTCATAACAAACTTGGAAGCGTTGGTGATGTATGCACAAGTACTAGTTCTTATTGTAGGTTGTCACATGGATAGTAGATGCAAGATCACTAGGAGCTCAAGCCAACTTCTATGGTTTCCAAAAGAAGCTCTATATGTGATGAAAGGAGAGAAAGATTACTCTACAGATACTACTCTAACTGTAGAAAGGAGAAAGAATGAAATGTAAAGAAAACGTAGTAAACCCTAATTAACCAAATAATCCTACTTTTGTAGAAAGCACTATGAAAACCATGAAAGGAATGCCATTACCTACTCAAAGAAGTAAACAACATCTAACTATGCTATTTCTAGAGGTAAATAAGCAAAGAACATATTTTTGGATTTTTATGTGAAATTGACATGCATGTAATTTATTGTGAGTGTGAGTGTGGTAGCGAATAGGTGGTGTTGGAGGGTGGTTTTGGTACTTGAGAGGATGTAGGATGGTGTGGATGGGTTCTAGGAGGTCTCAGGTGGCCTTCTGTAGGGTTTACCCACACTCAACCTTCAAAAGAAAGCCTACAGGAAATTCTACAAGAGGACACATGAAATCTACAGGAGGAAAAACAACGTTGTACAGGAGGCCTACTGGAGGAGGCCGAGAGCAATTTCCACTATTTTGATGGTGTGAGAGTGGGTGAAAAATATGGATGAAGGTTGGAATGCGGTGTTAGAATGCCTATGGTCTACTATGAACCACCAGGAGAGAGAAATATGGTTGGATTTTCTCAAGGAGAGAGGAAGAAGTTCTAGGAAAAATGCAGGAAACTAAGGCAGAATTGAGGTGAGGTTTAGACGACCTGTATGGAATGGATCAGATGGAGGATGTGATGGCTGATAGGCTGGTCTACTAATAGGAGAGATCTACTGTAAAGGAACTGACAGTCAACCAATAAGATCAAATAAGCAATGAAATGAGTGCATCTAGAAAAATAGAGTTTTGCATCAAACTAGTCTAAACTATGATCTATGAAAGGAAATGCTGAGAAATGCTGCAAGAAAGGAAACCATGAAAGAATACTATTGCAAATAAATATGTGAGCATGATGAAGAAGATCTGGAGCAAAGAAAATATGGACTATTAACGTACTGAAAAGCTGCAAATACTAGAAGTCATATGAATGAGGAAAATCTGTGTTTTTGGGGCAGCAAGAGGGTCTTTTCCTCAAATGAGGGTCCCAAATGAGGGTCCCAAATTGGGAAAGAGAGGCCAAGGCACTATTGATATCCTTTTTAATATTCTCTTTATCACTACTTAACTTGCTATAGAAAGCACAAATGGAAGCAAACTATTGAATCATCAAAAGCAACCTATTCTTAACCATAAACGAAATACATCTAACAACAACCTAATCTACAAACTTAAGTAAAACATACAAATACAAGTAAAGAGGAGCTTGGCTACTTGGATTGGGCCCTAACCCAAGAGCTTCAACCCTCTGACGTAACTCAGTGCTAGCTCAAAAAGGATTCCATATTTATTTTCAAAGCAATAGCAAGATTACATGAAACTGTCACAACAATAAGCTCGAAGTTTGAGAGGAGTTTACATAAGAAAAAATCCAACAAAAATCAAACTGTAGTGAGGCCCTAGGCCTCTCTACTTATGAAAATGAAGCTACCAACAACTTCCTTAAAATCAGGGAGTCTTGGCTCCCAAAACTCGAGATAATCATCAGTCATCCTCGACTTGCTCGACTGTCTTCTAGTGCATGATTCGACTGCTTGTACTCCAAGCTGAATGAAGGAGAATTCGAAGTGAGGAGTAATAAATGAGGGGGATTTCATCCTATAATTCCTCTCCTCTATCCACTTCGAGTTATTGGTGCCATTTGTCCACTGGAAACTTGATATTGACTTCGAAAATCATTAATAATCTGCTTTAAATACACATTAGACCACATGGCACAATAACTAACTCAACTCACTCTATAAGCATAAATATAATCAGAAAATCATATAATAAGCTAAGAGAGTGGTTGGTTTGACTAGGTTAGGTGGTAAAATGAGACCATATAATTACCCATTTATGAGGCTCATCATCACCCTCCTACTGAAAGTGTTGCTCATCCTCTGAGCAACTTAGTCCATCTTGTCATCTTTTATGGCCCTAGTGGCCTCCCTAGCATCCCAAGCTTCTGATGTGGTATGCTCTTCTTTGTCATAAATTCTTACCTTTATTTCTATCTCTTTCCACTACTCTTCCTCTTCTTCTTCCCTTCTACCTTCCAACATGCCTAACAGCAATGGGGTACTCAGATTGAGGCCAATCTAGTTGACCTTTTGCGTCTGCATGGAGTACTTGTTCATTGACACTCTTTCCAATGCCTCCTTCAAGCTCATGGGGGAATGCTATTCCCTGATCTGCAAACAATGTGGTAAGGTGTTCCATCTCCTCATGTATGCTTGCACATAGTCATCCCCAAGTAGCCCTTGCATATCCTCAAAATGTGCAATGGCTTGTGCTTGGTTGGTGAGATATCTAGGGGCAAACTAAGGGTCATTAGCAAGTAGGTTGTGTGTGATGATGAGTGCCATAGGATTTGATGGTTCAGATATTACCATTAATGGCTTATTCTGCTCTCTTATCATCAATCTTTTTATTTCTGTTGCCCTCAACTCTTCATGGTTCATCCATGAGGCCATGGCCATTAGTTGTAGGTCCCCTAGCCTAGCATTGGGGTCCCACACATTCACATCTATTAGGGCCATGTTATGTAGGTAGAATTTTGCGATATTTGCCTTATCCTTTGATGTGCTTTGGTCACACAGATCCATAAACTTCTTGTAATCTTGGAAAGGCATTGTGCCTCTTTGTGCTAGAGTCTTTATGTGGAACTGTAACCGTTGGTCCTTGAGATATAGGCCATAGGATTTTGCTAGTGTCCTACATTGCAATGCCTCCATGGATAAGCTAGCCATGCATGCAAGCTGAGTCTCTTTCTCTTGTAGTTGCCTCCTTAACAATTCATTTTCAGTTGAAGGTGGCTTCTTGTAATTGCTTCCCTATCTCTGAGAGTACTTAACTATCTTCCCATTTCTCTATGTTTCTTTTCCATATGGCAAATATCCTCAACTCCTTTTGATTTGGCTATTTGCATCCACCTATGTGTTCTTATTCTTTCTTTCTCTAATTCAAAGAATAGTGGAATTGCAAATTTTTGTGGGATTATCCTTCCTCCCTCAAGTAGATTGTAATACGAGACAAGATTAGGCTGGGGATCAGATTCTTGTAGCTCTATTGCTTCCTCCTTTACCTGTGGTTGTCCTTCCATCCTTTTCTCAAGCTATTGGGTCTCCTGTAGTTTTGACAGTGTCTCTTGTAGAACTGTCTGAGCCTCCTGTAGGACTGTTTTTGGGTCCTGTAGTTCTAACTTTTCTTTCCATGTGGAAGATCTAGGAGTCCCCCTTTCATATGCAATGGGTGCCTTGGAAGGGGATTCTTTCCCTTTGGAAAAGGGTGAATCTTCAATTGTAATTGACATTTTTGAAGATGGCTGAGGTTTTCCTGTTTCGATTTTGTGCTCTTCCTAGCCCTGAAATACATGGAGGCATGCCTTTTCCTCTTTTTCTTTGGCTTGATTGGTGTACTGAGGGTAATGAGGGCAGTTGCTACCTCCTTTTCCAGAGTCTCAGGGGACTCTTTTCATTATTCTGCCTTTTCTGCCTCTCTTTCTCGTCCTTCTGTCTACTTTTGTCTCTTTTTGCTTTGTTTCTTCATACTCTGTTTCTTTAGCTTTCTCCTCCTCTATTTCAGTTCCTTCCTCCTTGCTTCCTTATTTTGCTAAGTCACCAGTGGCTTCACCTTCTCCCCATTACTGCTCTTCCTCCTCACTGCTAGTAGGACTGACGTCATATGTTAGGGCCTTTATGTCATCCTTAGTTGTCATGTTTCGGAAGAATTCCCATGCTATAGGGAGTGTAAATGTATGGAGGGATTCTTCCATTAGGATTTTTATTAACTAATGGTGAGCTAGGTGCTCTGAATTTCCTGCTTGAATCTTAGTGCTGGAGTTAATGAGGAACTGCAGGAGGAAGTAGGGGATACTAAGCTTCTGAGGTGCTAGAGTATCCATGCCATACCTTAATTCATGGAGGATTCTAAAGTGATAACCATAAACAATGTTGTACCTCCCCACATAGGAAATGTATTTTATTATTTGATAACTGACCTCATCCCAAGAATATGGTATGCTAGCCCTTCTAATGCCATTTTTATCCTCTACAGGGGTTTCATTTTTTTGGAAAAACTTTTTCTTGGTAGCCTGGCCAATTGGTTTTTCATCCTTACTCCAAGGTAGCCCAAGAGGAAGGGTAGTGACCCTACTGATAAATTCAGGGGTTATTTCCATGGAAAGACCTCTAAATGTGACAGTGGCATGAGTTCTTGTGTGGGGTGCTAGAGAGAGAGAAAACTCTTGGGCAATCTCCTCATCAAACCCTGAGAATTTCTTAAAGAAATTCATCCAATTTTCCCTTGTGAAGATGTCCACCACTTTTGGATGTGCATGGAGCCTAGTGGATTTAGTGGGCTCCTTTCTCATAAACCCTCATGTCATTTTGTTTATACTCTTTTTGGGAAACCAAATGTGGAGATGGAGACAACAAATTTTAAGAAAAGAAGAGAAATAGAGGAGACTGTTTTTTTTTAAATAAGCATAATATTTTTTTTATGTATTTTCTCCTCTCCTAAAGACTTATTTCCTCCTAAAATTGAGACCACTTCTTGCATATATTGATATTTAATATGGGGCATGCATGGACACTACCTCCGCAAACTGAAAAGCGTGATAAAAATCGTGTTTTCCCCTTCAAAATAACTCACTGCCCCTCCTATAGAAGCTTGTTGTCCCTCCTGTAGAATTCCTATAGCTGCTCCTGTAGAACTGATAGGTGCTCTTGTAGAAAATGCTGAGAGAAGGAATATGGGAGAGATCGATGGAGGACTATGGTTACGAGGTTGTGGGGGCACAAGGACACTGCTGTACCTGAGTTACGAGGAGAGAATGAAGGAAAATGTGGTGAGAATGCTCGAGGAGGAGTACCTTTTACCCTTTATGGATATTTCTGGTGATGGGGGTGAGCTGGCAAAGTATACATTGGCCATATTTAAACATCTAGTCCCCACCTGCCTTGTCATCATGGCCCCTCCTCATAATCATCCCTCATTATTGCATTGGAGTTCACACTTCCTTCACTACCTATCCTTGACATCTTTCTTGAGTTGACTGTGTGCACGTGTGGGTGACATCTCGGATGAGTGGAGTCAACTAGATGAAGGTGGCCAAGTTAATTGGCCAGCTTTCCCTCATTCAACCTCAACCATCTCATTGCTTTTGCATGACTTCTAATTACACAAATGTAAATAGAGGAGCAAGTTGGTTACTTACTTGTGATTTGAATGTATTTGTTGTGAGGTGTTCTAGCTCTCTCTCTGCTACATGCCTTTATTTCTTTTGATGCATGCTGTCTACTTGGTGATGTGTGGTTGTGTCTTGTGTAGGTTCTTATTTGGCTAGGTCTAAGCTTCAGGTGCCTTCTCAACCTTCATGTGTGCATTCTCCTGCTGCTAGTGCTGGGTTTTGATGGGATCAATTGCTACAGGAATTCCTATAGGAGCTCCTGTAGCTATTTCTCCCCTTGAAACTTCAGCTTCTTTCTATGATTGGAGCTTTGAGGATGATACCAAAGGTGTAGATAGAGATGGAGAGGTAGTAGGTAGGCTTCAGGTGAGGTGGATGGTGCTACCTCTCTTATTTTTTTGTTTTTTTCTTTTCCTGAAAAACTGTTTTTCTGTGTTTTTCTTGGACAGGAAGAAGAATGATGCTTGGGGTGTGATGCAGGCTTGGAAATGATGGCAAGGAGGTTTGAATATTGTAGGAGGTTTTATAGGTTCTTCATGAAGCTTCTTTGTCCCTCAAACTACCTTTTATATCCATTTCTAGTTCTATGTAATTCCTACAGGAGCCTCCTGTAGAAAACATAGAGCCTCCTATAAAAAATACAATTTTTGAAAAAGAAGCAGAGAGGGGTGAAATAAATGCCAAAAATGATGGAGAAAAGTGTGGAGAAGATAGGATAGGTGCTGGTGTGGATGTTAGGGTCCCCTTAGCACCTTCTTCTACTTCCTGTAGTCCTACTAAAAAACTATAATGCAAATTAAAATTAATTTTTCTCCCCCTCCCCGCCCCCCGCCCTTGTTTTGAAAACAACTAGGATGCCTCAGAGAGGTTTCACATTGCTCCCTGGGCACCTCCAAGGGAGGCTTTCGCCCAGGGATCTTATTCTTTTTCTCTCCTTTGTTTTTGTTTTTTTTGGTTTTTTGTTTTTTGTTTTTTGTTTTTGACAACACTAGGCCACCTCAGAAGAGGTTTTCAACCCAATGATGGGACTCAAGTGCCTCATGAAGGTTTTCACTTGATTCCTTATTATTTTTTTTATTTTTATCAGTGAGTGGGTGAAGTGGAAGTGAAGACATGTTCCACTACCATCACTGTTTTATTTAGACCTTCAATAAACTCTCACTTAGAGAGGGGTTTCTTGTAGACCTTCAACCGATGTCCATTTACAAGCGTGGGGATGGCTTCATCATCAACGGTTCTGATTAGAACTGAACCATTGTCATTACATTTCTCCATAGTGTAGGGTCCCAACCATCTTGTCCTTAGCTTTCCTTTTAAATCTTTGTATCTTGAATCATAGAGTAGTGCCCAATATCCCTCTCTGAATTGCTTCTCCTTGATATTTTTGTCATGCCATATTTTTCTCTAAAGCTGAACTACTTTTGTGTGGAGAAGGGCCTGCAATTTATAATCATCCAATCCATTGAGCTGAAGTAATGTCTCCTTCTGTGCATGGCTGGGGTCTAGGTCCAGCTGAGTTGCCATCCTTAGTGTATTGAACTCAAATTCTATTGATAGCAAAGCTTTCTTCCCATAGACTAGTTCATAGGGTGTGAACCCGGTGGTGGTATTCCATGTGGTGTTGTAGGCCCAAGTGGCCTCAACTAATTTACCAGCCCAGTATTTTCTACTATTTCTCACTAAATTGGTCAGGATCCCTTCTAATGCCTTGTTAGTGACCTCCACTTTCCCATTGGCTTGTGGTTAGTACGAGGTGGAAGTCCTGTGCTTGATCTTATGATGTGTGAGCAGGTCTTCAATCAAGTTGGAAGTGAAATAGCTGCCTTGATCTGTGACCAACTCTCTTGGATACCTGAACTTGTAGAATATGTTTTCTCTAAAAAACTTAGCTACTTTTTCCTTTGTCATTGCTTTGATTTCTTTTAACTCTGCCCACTTTGTTAGGTAATCAGTGCACACAATGATGTATTGTTTCTGCTTTGAAGGAGGGCTGATAGGACCCACAAAGTCCATGCCCCACTTCTAAAATGGCTCAAAGGTAACTCGAGGTTGCATGGGCATCTCATCCTTTGGAGTAGGTTTCCCCATCCTCTAACATCGATGACACTAGCTGGTATATCTCATCACATCCTCATGAAGAGTGGGCCAATAGTAGCCTACTTGCAGTATCTTGAAGGCAGTTATTTTTGCTGCAAAATGACTTCCGCAAGGCTCGTCATGATAGGTCAGGAGGATGTCAAAGACTTCCTCCTCCCTGACACATCTTCTCAAGATCTGATCTGGGCCAAGTTTGAAGAGATTGTCCCCAATCCAGGTGAAAGGGGCGCTTTTCCTTACTATCTTGTTCTTCTCTTTTGAGGACAGGTGTGTTGGGAATTGTGATGAAACCAAGTAGTTTGCTATATCAGCAAACCATGGAGAGAGTAGTGAGATAGCAAACAGATGTTCATCTGGAATTTGCTCATCCACCATTTCTTCTTCACCTACAAGCAAATTTACTCTAGAAAAAAAGTCAGCAACAACATTTTCTCTACTATGCTTATCAATAATGGTCAAATTAAACTACTGTAGTAAAATAAACCATCTAATAATGCAAGCATTTACATTTGGTTTTTTCATTAAATATCTAATTGCAGCATGATCAGTGTGCACAAAGGTTTGATAGCCTTTGATACAATGTCTGAATTTGTTTAAGGAATGCATGACAGCTAGGAGTTCCTTCTCAGTGACTGTATAGTTTAACTCTGCCTTTGACAAGTTTTTTCTTATAAAGTATATAACATAAGGTAACTTTTCATCAATTTGTCCTAAGGCTACCCTATTGCTCTGTTCAAGGCATCTTTGTGAATGTGGAAAGGTAGGGCCCAATTTGGCGCTCTCAAAATTTGGGTAGCCATGAGCTTGCTCTTCAAGGTATCTAGGGCTTCTTGACGTTTTTCGACCATATGAACTCGACATCTTTGCTAAGAAGCTAAACAAAGGGGAGACTAGCTTGCTGAAATCTTTAATGAATCTTCTGTAATACCCAACTAAGCCTAGGAAACTTCTGACATCTCTCACCTTTTGAGGAGGTGGGACCCTTTGGATGATGGCAATTTTGTTGCAGTCCACCTGCAGTCCTTGCTGAGATTTTGCATGACCTAACACTATCCCTTCAGTCATAAAAAGGTTCACATTTTTCTGGACTAAGGGATAGGTTCATCTCAAAACACTTGTCTAGAACTTTTCCTAGGTTATATAAAGCTTCCTAAAAGTCAAAGCGATAAGGATTAAAGTCATCCACGTATATATTTACTACATCATTAACTAATTCAGAAAATATATTCAATACCACTCTTTGGAAAGTGGCTAGAGCATTACACAAACCAAAAGGAAGGACCCAAAAGGTACCCCAAGGACAAGTGAAAGTGGCCTTATCTTGGTCTTTCGGGCTGATTTGAATATGATTGTACCCACTAAACCCATCTAGGAAAGAGAAAAAACTTTTTCCCTGCCAGACTGTCTAACATTTGATCAATGAAAGGTAAAGGAAAATGGTCCTTTTTAGTGGCTTTGTTCAATTCCTGATAATCGACACGCATTCTCCACTCACCATTTTTCTTTGGAACTAGCACCAAAGGAGAGACCCGTTCATTGTCAGAGATGGGATAGATGAATCCTGCATCAAGCAATTTCTGCAGTTCTTCCTTAAAAATATCTTTAAGTGCTAGATTCATCCTCCTTTGAGGCTGCCTGACTAGCTTGAAATCTTCCTTGATGTAGATATGATGAGTACATACTGAAGGGTGCACTTCCTTCATTTCCTTATAGCTCCAGGCAAAGGCATCTATATGTTCTCTCAGCAGGCTCCATAGCTCCTTTTCCTGGGAAGTAGATAGGCATGGATTGCTTTTCAATGTTCTTTCTGGGCTGAACTCTATATTTTTGACACAGGGAGGAGTAGGATCGGCCACACAAAGATTAGTTGAGGGGTTGTTTTGGGTTTCTCTTACTATGTCTTCTAATGGTGATACATTGGGAGGTGGATTCTAAATCAAATTTTCGATCATATCATCCTCATCTTGCGGTTTTCCCCCCATGGCAGTTTCTAATGTACAAAGTGGTGTGGAATAGACTTCATCCTCATCTTCCTCCTCCAACCAGAGAGGTAGATCATGCTCTAGCAAGGGTTGGGAAAGAGGCTATAGAATTAAATACTTGGACATGTGCCCATTCTTTATGGTCATGTTCCCAGCTCGACAGCTGATGTAGGCATCGACTGTAGCCAACCAGGGTCCTCCTAGAATGAGAGGATATCTAGTGAGATTTGCCTATGGCTGGAGAACTAAAAAATCAACACGGTACTCCCAAGAATTAATGGAGACCATCACATCTTCCACAATCCCCTTAGGGGTCACTATGGAATGGTCTGCTATATGTAGCACTGTCGTGGTCTTCCTCAAGTAGCCCTGGAGGTTGAGTTTGAGCATTGTGTCCTTTGTCATCACATTAATGGTATCTACCAGATCAATCAAGGTATGCAGGGTCATTGTGCCATTGATGTGGACATCAACTACTTGGCTTCCAGGATCCAAATATTTTGGATAGATTACTTGCCCCAACATCAGGTCGGACAATTGTCCTTTGACATTGATGGTTAGGGCATCTCTCTTGCACCTTTCTGGATGCCTAAAGAACTTCTCTTTGGTCAACCTATTATAGATAGGTACATATTTTATGGCTTGGCGAAGTGGTATCTTCACACATAAATGTTTTAATTATCCTAGGAGTTCAGTCTCTTTTGGGGCAGGATGGACTGTTACAGATAGTCTCTCAGGAAAGGGTGGATTTTCTTTAGGTTCACTTTCCTCTTTATCTTCGTCAACCTCCTTGGGTGGAGGCTGGCTATGTAGGAGAAATTTCCCATATTGCAAGCTGATTTCTTGAATCTCCAAAGCATAAGTTGGGCATGATGGTTCCCCACTATACACTTTCTAAGCCTATCAATTGTTCGGGTTTAGATTTGGCTGGGTAGGCATTTAGGGTTGCCTTAGTGGAGTAGAAGGTAACGATTGTGGTTGTGCAGGTGGTGGAGGCATCAGAGCGGGAAGAGAGTTGTATTGGGGCCTCCACCCTTGATTAGATGCATTTCACTGCGGCTGCGACTGGGCATAGGATTGAAAAGAATGGGTGCTGGTTGGGCATGATATTGAGATGTGAAGGACCAAGGAGGTGGTGTGGACCAAGAAGGATGAGTAGGGGGACCCCAAGAAGGTATGGAGGGCACTTGGTTAGGGTTTTAGCATGCCTAAGATGTCCCTTACATCCCCTACTAGTATAGTCTAGGTCTAGGTGGCCTTCTTTGGTTTATGTAGTAGAGCTATTTAGTGACTCCCTCAGCCCCTTGATATACAACTTTAAGTTCGGTCTAGGAAGGGCACTTATCTGTAGAATTATTTTCTTCATAGACTGAACAAACCTCTATAGAGGTCAATGGGCATTCATTCCTAAGATGCCTCCTAGTGCATCTAGGGCACAAAATGGCCAAAGCCCTATTTTCTTCCTCTTGTTTTCCTTTGATATGTAAGGTGTCCATTTGCATGGAAAGAGTTTGCAATATCTCACTCTTGAAGTCTTCCAACATGTTTCCAATTTCTCCTTTAATGGATGAGTTGGAGGAAGAGGTACTGTCTATGGGTTGACTCCCCCTACCTTTCTTTCTGGCTACCCTAGGATGATTTCTAAAAATAGTCTTTATGTCCTCATAGGGTAGTTAGTAGATGTCTCCCCTGACTAGTAGATGGAGGGTGTCTAAAAGATCTTCCCAAATTCCCCTGAGTAGGACCAACTTCAGAGACTCAAGGTCAAGTGTACCCCTGACCCTTTTGTAATTGAGTTGGAACCTCTCTTCAAAGTCTTCTAGGGACTCATCACTTCCTATGGTCATTCAAAAAATTTCTTCTTTAGTATCTTTTAACCTACAATAGTCTCAATACTTGTTGTTAAAGGCTTGTTGCATATGAGCCCAAGTTGTGACGCTATTTCTAGGTAATCCCATGAACTAGCACAATGTTGCATCCTTGAGAGTAAAAGGGAATAGTTTCAACTTTTTCTCATCTTCTGCATAGTCATAGGTTCGAAAGATAACAAAAAACTTGAACAAATTAGGATCTTCTATAGTCATACCATGGAAATGAGGTAGGGCGGAAGGGCTTATATTCTTCATTTTAGTGTCCTCGTTAGTCTCCCGCATGGGAAAGGTACCCTCTATTCTCTCTCCATTCCCCCTAGAATTTCTATTTTTAGTCATTTACTCCGAAGGAATGTTTTCTTCTTCTTCTTCCCCTATAGGTTCTTCAAATATGTCTTTCTATTCATGTAAGGGTTCTTCTTGATTGTAGCTGCCGAAGAAGAGAGAAGGTTGGCTGTGTGAAGTAGTGGGGGTGGCAAAAAGTTTCCTAAGTTATCTCTATTCCTACGAGGCATGAAAGGAAATATTTTTTGGTTGGTTTTTGTTTCTTTTTCCCCACACTGATAGTAGCTACAGAATCTGAAATTGATTGAACAAAAAAAATTGCAACTAGTTGAAATGAACTTGCTGAATGGAAATTTGCAGAATTGAAGAGGAAAGCAAGGAAATGCAGAACTTGAAAGAGGAAAAATGACTGGTCTACTTTTGCTAAAATAGACTATTAGCAGAATGTTGTAATAGAAAATAGAAGAAAGTAGTAATCACAGAATACTCCGACGCTTCCCCGGCAATGACGCCAAAAAGTGGTGATCACCAATATTGCAGTAATAATGCTGCAACTCTTGTGCTGCCTAATTTACTCTTATCAACCTGGTAGTTCGTAACAAATTTGGAAGCCTCAGTGTTGTCTGCACAAGTACTAGTTCTTACTGTAGGTCGTCACTTGGTCAGCCGATGCAAGATCACTAGGATCTCAAGCCAACTTCTATGGATTCTAGAAGAAGCTCTATATGTCATGAAAGGAGAGAAATATTACTCTATAGATGTTACTCTAACTACAGAAAGGAGAAAGACTGAAATGTAAAGCAAACCTATTAAACCCTAATTAACCAACTAATCCTTCTTTTGTAGAAAGCACTATAAAAACCATGAGAGGAATGCCATTTCCTACTAAAATAAGTAAACAACATCTAACTATGCTATTTATAGAATTAAATAAGCAAAGAACATATTTTTGGATTTTTATGTATTTTTATGTGAAATTGACATGCATACAGGTGTGGTAGTGAAGAAGTGGTGTTGGAGGGTGGTTTTGGTACTTGAGAGGATGTAGGATGGTGTGGATGGGTCCTAGGAGGTCTCAGGTGGCCTTTTGGAAGCCCTTTCCCACACTCGGCCTTCAAAAGAAAGCCTACAGGAAAATCTACAGGAGGACATAGGAAATCTACAGGAGGAAAAACAACGTTCTACAGGAGGAGGCCGAGAGAAGTTTTCAATATTTTGAGGGTGTGAGAGTTCGTGAAAAATATGGATGAAGGTTGGAATGAGGTGTTAGGGACCCTATGGCCAACCATGAACCAACATGTGAGAGAAAGATGGTTGGATTTTCTCAAGGAGAGAGGAAGAAGTTCTAGGAAAAATGCAGGAAACTAAGGTAGAATTGAGGTGAGGTTTAAGCGATCTGTAGGGCATGGATCAGATGGAGAATGTGATGGTGGATAGGTTGGCCTACTGCTAGAAGATATCCATTGCAAAGGAATTGACATTCAACCAATAAGATCAAACAAACGAAGAAATGAGTGCATATAGAAAAACAGAGTTTTGCATCAAACTAGTCTAAACTATGATCTATGAAAGGAAATGCTGAGAAATGCTCCAAGAAAGGAAACCATGAAAGAATACTATTGCAAATAAATATGTGAGCATGATGAAGAAGATCTGAAGCAAAGAAAATATGGACTATTAACCTACTGAAAAGCTGCAAATACTAGAAGTCCTATGAATGAGGAAAATCTGTGTTTTTGGGGCAGCAAGAGGGTCTTTTCCTCAAATCAGGGTCCCAAATGGGGGAAGAGAGGCCAAGGCACTATTGATATCCTTTTCAATCTTCTCTTTATCACTGCTTAACCTACTATAGAAAGCACAAGTGGAAGAAAACTATTGAATCATCAAAAGAAACCTATTCTTAAGCATAAAATAAATACATCTAACAACAACCCGATCTACAAACTTAAGTAAAACATACAAATACAAGTAAAGAGGGTCTTTGCCTCAAATCATGGTCCCAAAGGGAGGAAGAGAGGCCAAGGCACTGCTGCTAGCCTTTTGAATCTTCTCTTTGTCACTGCTTAACTTGCTATAGAAAGCACAAGTGGAAGAAAACTACTGAATCATAAAAAAGAACCTATTCTTAACCATAAAAGAAATACATCTAACAACAACCTAATCTGCAAACTGAAATAAACATACAAATACAAGTAAATAGGAGCTTGGCTGATTGGATTGGGCCCTAATCAAAGAGCTTTAGCCCTCTGAGGTAACTTAGTGCTAGCTCAAAAAGGATTCCATCTTTATTTTCAAAACAATAGCAAGATTACATGAAACTGTGACAACAATAAGCTCGAAGTTTGAACAGAGTTTACATAAGAAAAAATCCAACAAAAATCTGACCCTAGTGAGGCCATAGGCCTCTCTACTTATACAAATGAATCTACCAATAGTTTCCTTAAAATCAAGGAGGCTTCGCTCCCGAAACTCGAGATAATCATCTGTCATCCTCCACTTGCTCAGTTGCCTTCTAGTGCATGATTCAATTGTTTGTACTCTGAGCTAAATGAAGGGGAATTCGAAGTGAAGAGTAATAAATGAGGGTGATTCCCTCCTATAAGTCCTATCCTCTGTCCACTTCAAGTTATTGCTGCCATTTGTCCACTGGATCCTTGACTTTGACTTTGAAAATCACCAATAATCTGCATTAAATACACATTAGACCACATGGCACAATAACTAACTCAACTCTCTTTATAAGCATAACTATAATCAGAAAATCATGTAATAATCTAAGAGAATGGTTGGGTTGACTAGGTTAGGAGGTAAAATGAGCCCATATAATTACCCATTTATGAGGCTCGTCATAATTCAAAGCATGGGTGTCAGTTTCAACCGAGAATGCACCCTTACAAGTCAAATGAATTTGAATTTGATTACAATATGACTTACAAATTATGATTTGCAAGTTACAATTTTGTATTGAGCTTATTAAAAATGGCGCAAGTGCAACTTTCAAAGCATTGTTCTTGAATTGCTGCAAAAATCATTGATGTAGATGACAACATGATTGGATGTTGATGTAGAAATGTCTTTGACAACTTGATTATGTACTGGTGCTTCTTGATTGCTTGTAGTTTTCTTGATTACATAAGCTTGAATGGAATTTATTATGTGCATGCAATTTAGTAATTTTATATGTGTGCCATACTAGAAAGATACCACAAGAAGGTTAGTGTCAAAACTAGACACAAACATGCACAAGCAATCACTACATAAGGTGTACCAAAGATCCCCTTATTCAATTTCGAGCAGATCTAGGACACTTCAACACCACAAAAAAATATGTCTTTATTAAATAGTGAATTACATCAACCTTCAACTTCCCAAGCAATGATAATTTTAAGCTCACACTCCCTCGAAGCAACTTCTCAATTACAACTTTGACTTGACCTTGAAATGTACTTGATTAAGTCACTCCAAAAATTATAGAATATACTCCTAGAATTACAATCTTATCACTCCAAAAATTTAACCCACCCTTACAAAATAAAAAATACTTATAATTCAAAACAGGCCCATATCGCTTACGATTTGAAACCACATTCTATTTCATTGCTTTTGCATTCCTCCACGTTGTCTTACTCACTAGCCTATGAGACCAAGGTGGGCTCTCTCCTGCAAAACAACACTAGTTATTCATAAAACATTTCATGCGTAATGAGTATGGGACAAAAAATTACCAATTTCTCCAAAAGGCGAACCATCTGAGTATCCTTGCATAGAAAATATGCATCGAATCTATGCCAAAATGTTCAAGATATCGTCATTTAGTCCAATAATGCTTTACATATTTTTAATTGGTTGTATTCCAATTGTGAGCAGAATCTCAGAGAGTATTGATCATTAAAGACCCTGTAATCTATTTAAGCTAGTCTTGGGCTCAGTTTCGTGGGTTTAGAAATTTTGGAAAGAACACATGGTCGGAATTTCAGTTTAGCAATTCTATTCCATGCCCCAAAGGAATGTTTCCCATCAAAGGAAATCATCCATCTGGAGCACACAACAACCAGGCGGGGCAGTATAAATTCTAAGAAAATCCTTGGCAAAACAATGAAAGGATGAAGATGGCAATCACTAGGAAAGATCAAAAAGTCCTTGAAAAACTTGCATGGGAATAGATGTTTGTTGGCTCTAAAAACTTGGGAATTGGATCAAGGATTAGGAAACTGATGGCTCTCACTCAATCGAAGCTCTTGAACTCAATTGTAACAATGGCAAGAGACACACAACAACATATCTTTACAAGTCTGCCAATTCAAAAAATATTGTAGTCCTTCTCAATAACTCTTCAATAACTGTATATTGACAGATGAATTGTATAAATCAATAAATGATGAAATATTCAAACTGGATTCTGGCAGGAGGAAACACAAATCACAGATGAAAGAGACTGATGGATATGTGGAGGGTAAGGGTCAAAGGAAATGGAGAAGGAAGAAAAACATGAATATTGATTTTGAAGATACTATAGAGGCTGCCAATAATGCCTCAGGTTCATCCGCTGACACAGGGTCCTCGTAGCCAGTTGACTTTCTTGTTGAACCTACAAAAAACCCTAAACAATAGATCCGGTGACAAAAATCCTGACAAAAACACACACTCAGCTACTTATCCAGATGGATGGTTTAATGCAAACAAATGACCACGTTTTTGTCCTGGTGGCGACTAATTTTCTGTGGGATCTAGATGCTACCATGCTTCGATGTCTTTAAAAGCATATTCTTGTGTATCTTCCTGAGCATGAAGCAAGTCAAGCCATATTTGAAGAACTCTTGTGTTTGCGAACTGGTGCTGAGCTACGATATGATCTTATGGTTGAAAGGGAAATAAGGCTTGCATGTTGAATCCATAGGAGTTTTCTTGTGTTCATTGCTCTAAGCAGAAAAAAATTCAACATAATGGGAGCAAACAGGGACCAGGATCTTGAAAACCATGATATCATGCAAATTTTTCATTTACCGATCACGGGTTCAAATCACATAGGCCCATTTCACTGGGGGATCATAAACCATGGCCATTTTCATTTACCGAGATATGTAAATGGTCTCACTCGCTCTTTTTCCAGAATTTTGTTAGCAATAGATATACACTCATCTCCAACGTGGATGTGATCATCGCATTGGCCAAATCAATTTATGTTCACAGCATACTACATTCATACCTTCATTTGGGCCGATAATTCAAATATAACCCACAACATATCCTAACCTCTGTAGAAAATTAACACACATAAAATACACTCAGTAAAATAAATAGCAAAAATATAGAAAAACCAGACATGGCGGAAAAGGCATGAGAGACTTTCCCATAGTCTCTCATTCTCATGAATTTCATTATTAAAATAATGTTTATGATACATATAAATACATGAGGAAGTTGTCTCAAGATAGTGCATCTATCTTGAACAAACTTGGTTGAGAAAATATCTCAACAACACATTAATCCAGGAGCCTAACTAGTTGGAGAGAATCTCTCAACCAACTAAGCCTAATTGACTCCTAACCATGAGGACCAAACTCAATCTAGAAAGGTAGGATTAAGTCCTAACTTTCGTGATTTTAATTAATTTAATTATTTGGACTTAGAATTGTATTTAATGTGAGAGTGAGGCTAACAAGGGAGGAAGATAGTATGCCTATAACATTATGTGATATCTCTGGTTTAAATTAGCATGAGCTATTGGTGCATGCATAATAGTTCTAGAATAATGCTTCTAATTGTTTAATCTATGGTCATATTATCTACTCCTTGTCTACTCAATGAGGCTAGATTAGCTATTCTTCCTATTGCATAAGAATTATTAAGCTATTATTCTTATTGCATAAGAGTTATATTAGTAGTACATTTTTATTTTGACTATGATCATGATGCATGGCCTAGCTAACTACAATAGACTTAAGGTCATGTTCCATTAATGTTGGTGGGGATTATCCAAAGAATTTATGGTTGCATGCCATGATTATTTCTTTTCTACAATTTGTAATTTGTGCTTAATGATGGATTTGATATATAAGTCGTATAAGGAATCTAAAAGTTCTATCATGGATCGGGTAAAGATCAGAAGGGGTATGAAGTACTATGGATTCCTTAGTTGATGTTGTTCAATTGTTATGAAATTAAAAGTATTGTTACAGGAATAAATAAATCTCATGTAATAACAGGAAAGTATTACCTGTGACGATGGTTGAACCCTCATTATAAACGAAGCAAACTTATAAGGATGAGAGACTAGTGGCTAGATTCCATAGTAGGCTTAGGAGGTACATTACAAATGGTATAAGAGCATAGGTTTAAACACTCTGGCCTATGGACCAATGCACCTCCGTATTGGAAGCCATGACATGTACATGTTAAATTAATTCTCAAAACTAAGGGAAATGATGAGATAAGATTAACAATAGTAATATTTTAAAGAGGAGTGAGAGCTCCGAATACTATTATTATCTGCCAGATAACTAATAACATAAAGGGATTGTTGAGAAAAAAATATAGGCCCCAGATCCCTAAATAATGGATGTCTTACTAAAGCTCAAATTGCCTGAATACATAACATGAAGAATAACCTATCACATGGATCATATAGTAGAATTAATAACATAAGTATATGTTTTTTTTTTCTGAGTAAAGACTGATCTATTAATATTAAAAAACAGAAAAATATGTACAAAGAGGATTAAACCTCTGAGAGTGCCGTAGCCATCTCTCTGTCAAAAAGACTTTACAAAACTGGTTGTTCCTTCTGCTTTGAATAACAGTAAGAAGTTACAGCCATGAGAAACAAGAAAACAGGCAGCCGGAAAGGATAGGCGATCCACCTCGGCTCCTAGAAGCGAAGAGAAAAGAGAAGAACAAAGCAGGAAGTAACTAGAAGAACCAGAGAGAAATAACAAAGCATATGATTCTACCCAACATGGGAGGAATCAACTGTTCGGAATTTTTTCCCTTTCTTTTTACCAACTTTGATCCATTCAGGAGGGCACTGCTGAGCTGGCGTGATTTGCAAACTGAGCTGGGATGATTGAGAGATTTCCTTATCTGAATCCGAGGTGGAGGATTCATGATTCCTTTTCTGAGAGAACGGCTGGACAAACAAATCCTCAGGGTCAGCCGAGGGTGGATCCTGCGTTATCTTGGTCTCCATTCCTTCCTCATTCTCCTCCTCTTCATCCAAGCTGAAATCAAAATCATCCATGGGGGGAGGGTCATGAGGCTTCCAGCTTTTGGATTTATGCTTAGGATTGGCTTTCTTATTTTGGGCAGGCTTCGAGGGACAAGAGCTCTGAAGGTGCCCTGTGAGATGGCAGTTGCGGCAGCGGAACGCTGTATTCTCATAATCCAAGTTCTGAGTCCAATGAAAGTCTACAATTTTGAGATTGATCTTGTCCGGAAGACCTTTGCTCATGTCTATTTCTGCACATATTATGGCAAAGGTGTATAGGCCTTTTTCCCCTCTAGAAATGTCTATGTCTAGGAAGCGGCCTAGAGAGTTGCCGATCCCTTGGAATACAGCAAAGTGCCATAGATGTGCTGGGAGATTAGGAAGTCTGACCCAAATTGGGAGCTTGGTGATGATTGCCGTAGATGGATCGAAGTCTGGGAACCAAGGGGTGAGGAATAAACTTGCTGAGCCCCAAAACCAAGGCTCTGCTTTTAGAGCTTTTTGGTAGTCCTCCTCAAAAGCAAACACCGTAATGAAAAAGCCCTTTGAGCATAACAAAACCTTACAATTGTTGGTCCAGTTAGAGTGGATCCATTGGTAGAGGTCTACTGTCCGTGGCCACAACCCATTGAACCTGCAAATAATGCCATGCTCTGCAAACTATTGGGTTTGCTCATCTAGTGTTGGATGCACTATTTCAAGGGAGGGGGTCTCCTCAAGTTTGTCTACCAGAAAAGGTTTGGGAGCCTGAACTGGTGGAACTACCTTTTCCTGCTTCGGTGTATGGACAACATCCTTGTATGAAAATGCCTTGGCTGAGGATGACTGTCCTACCACTCCCCCTCTCAAATGAAGGGCAAAGATAATGGAGGCATTTCTTTTAATGTAGTAGAAAGAAAGGGGGTAGAGATCCTCTAGTTGTTTACCTTCGTGGAGAAGTCGTTGAGCTGCCGAGGGAATTCCCAGCTTAAGTTCCAGCGCATGCATGAGGTCCCTCACGAGATCCTGAGAGCATACCCAATGTAGCAGAGTTTTGCCTGAGAGGAGCTTGATCTGGATCTGAAACGAGGCAGAAGGATCAGAGTTCCTCTTTCCACTGGAAATCTGAGACAAGACAAGGCCGGAGCTTTGCAGGGCTATCATTTTCTGAACTTGCCGCAGGGGCGCAAGAGGAGAAGATGGGAGAGGCCAGACGGCGGCCGAGAGAAGGGAGGTCTGATCCGCATCTAACAGCCCGACAGAAGCGCTCAGAACGCTAGCAAAAGTAAAATGATTCGGCCGCACATCGGCATATATCAATTGGAAAAAGAGCCTTGAAGCCTCTTCACCGCAGCCTTGCTGTTCATACGCTGCGATAATTGCATTCCAAGACGTTACATCTCGCTCAGGCATTTCGTCAAACAATTCGCGCGCAAAATCCAAACGTCTGAATTTCGCAAAGCCCGCCATCATAATATTCCAGGAGAATACATTTCGTACAGGCATTTCTTGAAACACTTCGCGCGCATCTTCAATCCTACCAGTGAGAGGATCTTCTTCCAGCTGCCATTCTATCTTGCAGTTTTCGCCGCTGCAGAGCATCGTGGACGAGGGTTTCTGGCGAAAATTAGCTGACCTAAAGCTCGAGGTCCTCGGCATCTCTTCAATATCCTTGAGGAGGTGATCCTTGAGATACATTGATGCACCAGTGCCGCCATGACCGTCATAAACCCCAACAGAAGTACCCCGATTCGCATTCACCACCTCGCTCTGGTCTTCTATGGGTTCGTTTGCCCGCGTTATTGCTACTGAATACTTTCCATATCGATGCGATGCCAACTCCTGAGAATCGACGCTCTTGTCATTGATTCCACTGCGAAATAGGCAACCTCTGAACATCGCCATTATACAGAGAATTCTGCTATATTCAAACCTACTAATCGAGGAGTTCCCAATAACATAAGTATGTGTTATTCCACTCCGCATAAAATATTATTATATTAAATCATTAACACTGATTGTCATGAAATCTATAGTGTCTATGCATTTGAATGGGTCATAGGCACAATTCTTGGCTGCATGCATCATGTAGAGGAATTATCTATGTACACTCTTGAGCTACTTTTCATAGTGCGAATCATTTGAAGGGATATATCATTCATTAACCATTAATTAAATTAATGTATGTGCTGGTAGTAAAATTGTTCGATTGCAGCTTAGTTAGAGTAACGAACTGTGGAAAAGAAACAGAGATGTGGTATAGATGTCGATCCGGGCTTTACATTGTTTATGATTTCTCTTCCTTATTGGTGTTCGACAGGTTTCATTGACAGCATATGTGAATCACATATCACGTTGAAATACCATTTTTTTTTTTAATGCTGGAATTGATTAATGAACTCAATTAACGAAAGGAAGGAATACGTCGTATTCCTTTAGCTACTGGAGCTGCACATTGAGGCTTCTGCGCCTGCAGACTACCAGATGGTAACTCGTTTTTTGTTTTGGAAAGGAAAAGAAAATCTGATAAATTAATTATGTATGTATACAATTACAGGGAGATGAGAGATTGGTCATATTATTGATCCTCCCAGGCGACTTGGCGCTAGAAGCGTTGGTCGTTATCCTGGGGTAGGGATTTTATTTCCCAAATTTTAGACTAATTTAAGAGTTTTTTGTGTTAATCTAAAAATATGGAATGCACACTAGTTTGGACCCATGATTTATGGGTAAAAGCAACAACGCATGCCAATTAGAGGATGCAAAAAATTAACGATCATTGTTTCGCTTATTTGAGTTACTGTACCTTTGCATGAAAGGATAAGAGAAAAGGCTATAACACTCTGGTTTCTTTTTTTTGTCTGCCTTATCACAAGTTTGGAGGTGCGAGTTGGCAACAAAGCCAACTGATACCATTTCCATAAAGGGATCGAGGAAAAGCCGCATCTCGACTGTTTCCTTTTGATAGTGATTATATGCTAAGTTTAGAAGGTGAGAATGGAGAATGAAGAAAGTGGGAATGTTAGATGATTTCATTCCAGTACTCATATGGATTCGGGAGTATTCAACCTTATCGACTAATCCGAAGACTTATGAATATCTTCAATCCTTAAAGCTGATTTTCTGGCTTAAGTTTTTCCCATTTATAGAAATGCTTGTCCTAATTGAGATATATTAAAATCCATAATCCTATCTTGACGGCACAGATACGTCCATACTTGCCGTGTGCTTGTGGTGCATATTGGACCTGTATTTATATGGGGCTGCACCCAAGGATGGGACAAATTAATGGTAAGTAAGTTAGGTTGTTTAGATGGGAAAAGGTGATTTGTTCTCTCGCAAGGTGAGGAAGCTCTATGCAGCAGTTGTATATGCCCACGATGATGCCTCAGGGATGTATCTTGTTGCTGATACCTTGACGGTTAGACCAAAATTTCCTGGCTCGAATTTTGCTTCATCCTGAGGGTTTTTACAACTGTGATAAAACAATCTGGTACAGAATTTGCATCCCTGAGTTTTTCAAAGGCAGTATATCTGTTCTCTTTGTCTAGGAGGAATGCGTATTGAAAACCTATTTAAAATGGTCGAAATTTTTGTAATAAGTTGGTGACGGTCTAGAAAATTTATTTTGATGGTCATTACTCCCTTCAATTGTTATTGATTTGTTGAAAACAACTGGGTAAATTTGCTGCAATCTTGCAGATAAGAGATACCAGCCGTTATAGTTATGGATTTGATAAAATCATAACTATTGACATAGAGGACGAAACAAGATATGATTTTTTTTTAAAACTACCTATTGTTGCAGAGAAGACATTCATAATTCTTCTTTTTGAAGACGAGACTTACTTGTGGCTCATAATCTATAAAATCGATCCACTGTTGGGACTTTTCGGTTAGATCAATCATCTTTGTAGCAAAAAATGACAGAATAGACGTGATATATGGATGCCATAGGCTTTGGTTTTGATGGTGGCCATAGAAGACACAAGGAGACGTGTATAATGAAATGAATTATAATTTATAGTTGTTAACTATTTAACATCATGTGGGATAAACCACATGCAAGAGATTACTTAGGTTTGATAAAATTGATTTAATTGTGATTTGTGCTAGGAATTTTGAGTGTTAATTTATCTTAGGGAAGTTACGTATTTCTTATGGTTACTCTCCCAATCAGAAATGGATAGTTAACAAAGAGTAATACAAACGATGACCACAAGTTAACGTGTTGAATAACTTGTAAAAGTTTAACCTCAATTGGTTTACTATCGAATGATATGAAGCGTTAAAACTGATCTAAACCAACAGAAATTTCTAACATTGAAGGAGACAAAACATTTGAGAAAAAAGAAGGGAGCACCCAAAATTGTCATTTAGTTATACTTCAAATGCCTCTATTTAAGTACAAGTTGGCTGATTTGAGTGGGATTACCGTGTATAACTATTGTATGTTCAAACTAGCATGATGGTTACTACGAACAATTAGCTTACTATGCTTGAATTGCAGAAATTGCTATGTTATTGCAAATTATTTGGCAGAGACTTATATTTCATGAAATAGGTGTTGCACTACCATGTGGGGGTAGCAGAGGAACATGAAGAATAACACAAACAATTAATGTATTAACGTTAATAAGTTATATGAGTTATTTTTTAATATGTTTCCATAAAAAAAATGAACATTTATTGAATGACATAAATTATATTAATTCTAAAGGTTATATTTTAGCTCGTTTGTACCTACTATGAGAAAAAAAGGTATCCATATGTGAATTTATGCATTAACATATCTCATGTTTAAAAAAAATATATTTAAGATATCTTGAAAGAGTGATAATCGGGTTTGATAAGGAAAATGAGAATGTTTTAATCCTTACAATCATATGAAAATTCCCAAACTAGGTTATTATTGAATGTTTTGGGAGAACACAAAAACTATATACCATAATGAACAATTGGTTTAAAATAATGATGATAGACTTGTTTTAAGTAAGTATCATTATGGTATTCAAATATTGTATAAATAATTGAGGGTGTGCTATGGGCTAAGAATTGCATATTTCTATAAAGATTTATTCTTGATTTATTGATTTACACTGAAATTGATGCCTTAAATCAAGAGTAATGATGATTTGAGACTTTGAGGAATCTCACATGTAATGTGGTCATATGGAATATGAATCTAAGTATTGTTTAACTTATTGCTTCTATCACATAGACCCATCATCAAATAGGCTTGGATTATAGATGGATGATGAGATAATGCTCAGTGGGAGCATATTTGGTATATGATACCAGGAGTTTCATTGGTATGTTGCATGCATGGAACAATGTTAAAGTGGAGAATTAACATGTTTATTAATGTTAATAAGTTACTTTTAATGTGTTCCCTCATAGATGAGGAGCTTAAAAAGTTTATTTAATGTGACTGATTCAAAATTTAAGCTTTGGTTAAACACTCTTATATCATGATTGAAATATTAAAGCTTCATGACAAGTAATGCATATATGAGAAGAATATGATTACTTGAGATTGTACATTGGCATGTGTGACTTGAATGTAAGACTCATTGTGGGGATATAATGAGTGGAATGGATGTGTTTTCATGTGTGAAGGAATCACAATTCTCACAAATGGAATTATAATTAAACAAAGTGGAAATTTACCATGTATGTCGGGAATATGTGGTGTATTAGATTCTCGTTAGATACCATAAGGGCCAATTATCAAACTAGGTTTCTCTTAAAAATAATTAAACAATCCTCTAAGTGAGTGTCTATGTATAAATGTAAAGTGGGAATTTAATCATTACACCTATGTTAAAGGTATATTTAATTGGTCGATGTAATGATATGGCCATCATATCATATTTAAAATCATATTCTCGGATTACATGTTGCTATGTAAGGGAAAAGGGTAATAAAATACGAACTCATGAAGGTAATATGTCATATCATTCTACCCATATCCAAAATCAAGATATGAGTTGTAAGGCTTCTAATTAAGAACATAACTTAAGGAAATTAAGTTATGCTTAAAATATCCTAAGAAGGAATGGGAGGTGTGAAAGCCAAGTCTTTTATGTAATATGAGATTTAATACTTTAAAGTTGTCTTTCAAATTTAATGTTCCCATGTTAATCACTGCACATGAAAGTACAAATGGAATTCACTTTGCATATGGTTTAAGTATTTTAATAATAGAATGTTCCAGTTACACATTAATTGAGAAAACAAAACCTTATTAGGGTATTATGCATATTTAAGTAAACATGCATAGGTTGGAATCTATGGGATTCCAGTCGAGTAAAGAAAGAGGCATAAAGTACCAATCAATCTATGGGATGATATTGTAAAGGGTTCATAAATTTAATACAACATACTATATAAATGTTAGAAAGAAAAGCATACATTAATAATGATGTTATAATAAGAAGGTCAAAAAATTGACATTAAAAGTACACCTAGTGTACATACATAGTGGAAATCAAGAAGCAAGTCTTGAAGCATCTTTGTTGATGATAGAAAGATAGTGTAATATTATAAACACCTTCTCAACATATTAATGTGTAAAAATTTGCAAAGGTGTACCTTAATGTACATATTTGTGCAGTTATAAATGGGACTCTCTGGGTAACCTCTCACAAACATGAACATTGCCACTCTGCAAAATAAATTGGGGCCTGGAAAATGTACTTCTAGGGAGAAGTAACAAGAGTAAAAAGAACTATGTGATTTTACTCTATATAAACAAAGTACAAGTAGTGGGGCTTGATGCTTCTTCAGAAAAGTCCTCTGAGTTAGTAAGTAGAAATTGGGTAAAGCAAAAAGGTTTTGCATAATTACCACTCATAATGATCTAAAGATCTAATGTTAGCATTAAAATAATGCATACATCATGTAAGATAAGAGAGTATAACTGATATCTTAGTCTTAAGGCCGATTTAATGTTAAAAGAAGATGTTAACATGTAAATACCCTAGGGTCACACCCTCTAATTCAGAGTTGAAGGGTGTGAAGGCATGAATATTATAACTTTCACTTATAACTCCTACATGAGAGATGTATGTAGGTGCATATTGTTTAGTCAATGATGTTTAGAACTACATGAAATTTATTATAACCAACAATATGTTGGAAGAAGGAAATCATATGATATGATTGTTTAAAGTGTGGAACATTGGAAAAGTACCAAAAAAATCTATTATTGGTTAAAGACAAGGCGATAAGTTTTTTAGGCTTCAAATATCTATAATAGACTAAGTATCATAGTTAATAATCTTGGTTAAGTGAAAGGTATATTCCATTTTTGTTAAAATGTGGTATAGGTGATAGATCTAAAAGTTACGAGGAAATTGTAGTATGCATAATTAATTTTATGATACTATTATGTGGATATTATGTTGCAACCACATGAAATCAGAAAATGATTTGCTAAATCAAAGCATTTGAATACTATGACATAATTTTTTTCATTGGTTGCAAAAATGTAACAGGTCCATGAAATTCCTTAGCAAGAAATTGAACACATTTTGTTCCAATTACTTAAAGGTAAAGAAGGAATTTTTGGCATAATACTGTCATGGTTGGAACATGTGGATAAAGTAAATGTCATGAAGGTGATGCTATGAACATTGGTATGGGTATCGGTCGTACAAATGGTACTATGTACAAGCAGTACATATAGTACCAGTATGAATACCTGTATTACATAAATATAACATGTTTAGTTGTGTGTGTAATACGCACTATGTGCAGGTATGGATGAATATACTTGAGGGTTGTTTGGCATGACAACTAACCTAGAGTGTGTACAAAGGAAGGAAGCTAAAAATTGATTAAAGGACAAGTAAAACTGATTTAATTGCAGTTTGGCATACATGTGATTATGAATTTCGATGAGTATATATGTTAATGATGGTTATGTGTGAGTTAACCTGTTATGATATTTTATGCATATTGATTTAGCAAATATGCTATTTGATTTGTTGTATGAAGATAAACTGCAAGAAGTAAGTGTTTGACAAGAGCACAAAGGCTTGTAAGAGTGTAGGGGGAGGACATGCATTATTCAAATAAAATGAATAATGGGAAATATAAGCTACAAACACTCAGATAATAGTACTATATATCAAATTATGATATTGATTGTGGTAAACCTATTTGAGTTCTACATCTAAATTTCTTACAAAATTATTTGACATGAATGTTACAAGAAGTAATGGAAGGAGATGTGGGGAGCACTCCTTGTAACCAATACATACACACACACACACACAGAGGCACACACACATATAGATACACACACACACACACACACACACACACACACACACACACACACACACACACACATATAGATATACATACATACATACATACATATGTATCAGAAGACTTCTATGACATGGTAAGGCCATAGAAACTATGGATTTAAGAGACAACTGCCTGTGAATGAGGATACAGTAATACACCGAGGACGGTGTAAAATTTAAGGGGGAGAGTATGTAACGCCTCTCCCTTGTGTGACAAAATATTGTAAACCTAAGCTAAGGAAAGCTAGGTATGATGTGTAATATGAAAAACAATTACATTATGAAATAATTAATAAATTGATCACTTGGAAAAGTCAGACACCAAGAGATGAAATTCTTGCCAAATCCCGTTGAGGAATGGGATAGGATAAATCTTTTATGATAAAGATTCTAGATGTGATTCTAGATAAGATGGATGGATTGGAGATAAATATCCATCAAGAAAAACATAAAATATTTGCGGGAGATAAACACTACTACATAAAGGTGGGTTTTAAGATAAGATTTGAGACAATTTTCGGGTAAATTGTCTTAACTTGACACAAAAAAAACTTGTGTCTTTTCTTAAATATTGTCTTTAAGAAGGTGTCTCAAAAATTATTGTCTTAAAGAATATTGGCCTAAAGATTATTGTCTTAAAAATTTGTCTCTATAAAGACAATATATAACACAAACATTATTGTCTCTTAGGAGATAATTTCGTTTTTTTCTCTCTTGAGACAATTTCATTTTTGTCTCTCTAGAGACAACACTCAGATTAGAGATAATATGTCTTTAATACTAGTTATTGTCTCTCTAGAGACAATATTTTTGAATAAAAATATCACTTTTGTCTCTCTAGAGACAATATAAAACAATGAATCCAGAAATATCTCACCATTGAAATAATTTGATACAAAAAACATTTATTTAAAAGCAAAATACAAAATCGTTGATTAATGCATGTTAGTGCACAGTGGAATCGAACCACTAACCTCTTGCTTGTAAGGTCGGCGTTCTTCCATTGAGCTAGCACACTTTAAAGATTTACGCGAAAAGTTATGGAAATCCTGAAAATTACATTTATAGCCATTAATTAAAAAAAAAACACTTGATCTATAATCTTTATAAAAACTATAATCATGCAGACCATATTTTTAACTTATTAAAACTAGCAATTGCCCCAAAAGGTGCAAAGAGAGGCGGATTATATCTCTAGTAAAAAAGTTCAAAATCTTATATTAGTATATAGTTAAATGTTCATGTAGAAACACACAATCGCTAAGTCATCTTTAGACAAATCTATATGAAATCAGCCACAAGAAACAACAAAATAATGTTTTATATTCATTTCTAAGAGAATTCAGATGTCAAAAATAGGCATTCTGCTCCTTACCAATACTCAATGAATTCTCATAATGACTCACTGCCATAGAAGAAGTTTACAACAAAATTTCAAATGAAATCCTATGTGTAGACATCAACTTGAATTTGATGTAAAAAAAGCGTGATTGAGCAATCCTTAACCAATTATTCAAGTATTTTAGTTTTTAATGAAAAGTGAGATTTATAATGAGTTGTCTTTGAGTGAGACTTTTTGGAAGCTTTTTTGTTGGTTTTTCCAGTCTAATTTCTCTAAAATCCTGTAGATGGGTAACTCCTACACAATCGAAGTGCCCTATGGGTTTTTAAGGGTGCTAAGCCATATATACAATTAAAAAAAATAGTTTAAATACATAAATTAAGGTTTTAGCTCAACATTTTCTGAAGGATTCCAGCACCAGAAAGTGTAAAAAGTCTCACTAAAGACAACTCTGATTTCTAATGCTTTGTTAGCCTTTAAGTTCTAAGCCATCAAACTTGAATAACTTTATTTTTGAATAAATTGTAAGGGGATAGTACAATGGACCCCCTAAGCATCCAAATTCATTTAAAATTTTTAGAAAATGTGTGTGAAGGTTGGTTTGTCTTTTATCAAGAAATTTTAAGTACATTTGATAGTTCTCTAAGAAAACCAGTTACCCAACTATATGTCTTGGAAATCTTTCCATGTGAAAAGATGTGGTAGACATCTTCCCTCGAAAAAAAATAAATAAACACTATCTACCAACTCTGTTGGGGTTACAATATTAAAAATTTCTATAGTTTTTTGCACTGTTTCTTAAACATTTTCAGTACAATTTTGGCATAGACTTCCAATTGAGATTGTTGTTATTAACACCATAATTATGCATGAGATTTAAAGTGATTTCTGACACTTTTATGCACATAAATCAACACTGTTATCTAAAGTTGTTTGAGCATGGAAATTTTGGCAGAATTTTTCTGTCATTCTTGGACATAATTCAAGACTGATTGTTCTGTAATTTTGTTTTCAAATTTCTCTCTCAAGACTAAATAAGAAAAACACACTAGCTGGTTTTTCCCTTCGGGGTTTCTAGGGTACATTTAGTGTCATTTTTATGTGACATGGTCTTCTATTAAATTTCATTGTAAATATGATTAAAGGTTTTGTGTATTGAATTTTCTAAATACATGAATAGGTGAAAACTTAAGGAAAATTCAATCAACTGCAAAAACTTCAAGAAATGAACACATTGAATACGAAAATAGCTTCTGAAGTAAGACTTGTCAAACAAAACTCGATACACATTAAGAAAATTAAAGATAGATTGAATAATGTCATCTAACACTTTCTCCTGTGAGCCACAACTCACTTTGATCTATATTAGCTTGGTCTTTTATGACATAATAAATGTGATTGTTGTTGTGTGTCCTTTATGTTCTTGTCCTTGAAGATTTGTTTATGAACTCGACGTTTATCAAATTTTTGAATCAACAGAAATATTGTAAGAAACATATGTTAGTGTCATGCATATCAACTAATTTTCCTCCTCTTATTTGTATGAGTATCAGGAGACAAAGACTTGAATAGGAAAGTGAATAAGTCCAACATGACAACCAATAGTGGGATAGATCCATGTAATGGAAGAGGTATAGTCCAAGAACAAGTTGAGAAGAACCACATTTAGAATCCTATGAATTCCCAACATTGGTTTTCCTAATGTTACTTAGATTGCCGAAGATGCTCAACCTTTTTTCTCTAAAGCCTCTGCTCCTAGTATTCCTGACAGTTGAGAGACACATAACACATTCATAAATGTTCATATACCACATTGATATATTATACATTTAAATACAAATTCACCAAACAGAGAGATTTTCCTGTGGAAACAATATATTCCCTTTGCTTTTGTCTTGGGAAGAAGTGAACAATGGGAAAGTTTCTATGAGTACCTTTTTCTTAATAAAGCACTCAAATCTCCTAAGCACACAACATTGCCAAAAACCCTCATCTGAAATCAATTTAGGTTTTAGATTGAATGAAAAAGAGAGATAATATATATATATATATATATATATATATATAATATATATATATATATATATATATATACATATATATTAATATATATATATTAAAAGATAAAGTGAAGGTACAAGTGAAAAAGTTAATAATAAACACAATTAACCTGCAGTAGAAGTCTCACATGTATGCATAAAGGACATTTAGAGCCAGGCTTTTCACTATAAAAACCATCCATAATTATGACTGCAGTAGCAGAACAAGCACAAATGAAGCAGAAGATGTGCCCACATTTCAAAGAGACTGGATCAAACAATGTTTCCTAACCTATGAAAGAGAGGGAAGAATTTTAGGACAGTTCTGTAAATCATTTATTGCACTATGCCCACATTTAAGGATTCTACCATTAAAAACACTATACACTCTAGATTTACTCAAATATCTGAAGTGAAAATTGTTCATTTTGATGTATAAGCATTGGTAATTTGAGTTTGATTTTACGTTTGAACTTATACCAATAAAAACATGATACTTTCCCAACTTACACAAATCTCTAAGATTACATGTAGATGTATAAAGTTTGATAATTTGATTTTTGTGTTTGGGTTTGAATTGATAGGGATTATGGGTAAAAATATTTTCACCTATGTTTTAATTGTGACTTAGGAAAATATAAAATGGACCAGTAGGAAAATCTCAAATGGCCTAGTCTCTATTGATACAATATCAAGACTCCAAAGTGGATACTTGTAAAAACCTGTTGGTGCTTTGTTAGGGGTTTAGACTTCCACTCTTGCAAGATGCCTTGAGGTTTTGGGTCATACATCTATTTCCTTATATTTGAGAAAGATAAGTTCTTTGACAATAAAAAACAATTTATGGTTTTACAAAAGAACTAAAAAGACAGTTTCAACATAGATAATATATGCAAATAGATTAGTACCCCTTGTAGATCATCACCTAGGATATTACACTGGAATCATGTGCTTACTAGTAGCATCTAGACCTAGTCATGTAGCCCCTACATGAGTCGAGACATAACCCTAGTTGATGTTTAATCACATACCTACGAGATACCTAAAGCATCTCTCGAAATGAAAAGAAAGTACATAAAATAAAAATCTCATCTAGTAAAACTAAAAATAACAAAACAAAAAAGATAAATCCTATTTGATAAAGTAAAGATGGATGAAGGAGAACATGCACTCCTGTATTAGAGTATTTTTTCTTGAGATTAATCATTAATATTGAAAATTCTACAGAAAAAAAAACCAATTTTTGTTATTAATGTCCATATGAACAGACCTTGCCGTACTTTTCCAGTATCTTGCATTGTCAGAGTGTTTATGGCAACATATTTTACTAAATTCCCCCCTTCTTTTATCATTGCAAAGTGATCACTAGTCCCTTTACTTGTCAACAATGCAAGGTACTTCCCAAATCCACTGGCAAGGTGCAATTGTAATAAGTGTTTTGCATGTGTATTGAAGCAACAAACGAAAACAACCATCTCATTCAATACTGATGGAAAGAACATCCTGTCACGCACTAGATACACATTGGAGCCCATTTCAAGTATCTGTTTAAAGAAAAAATGAAATGGCAAGAACCAGATGCACAACTTTGAGCTGCTTCACAAAACTTATACCTCCATATGTTGAGTACATTTTGATACTTAAATCAGAGTAACAACTTGTAAGTTATTTTAAATTAGTCAGAAACGAAATCAAATTTAATTCAAGTAACCTTCACAAAAATGCATTACACAGTCCAGTACAAATCAATACGAAAATCAAACCAATCTGTATGAGTGTAGAAGCAATTGAAATTGAGCATGACCTTGAACTGTAGTTACATGGTTTCTGGCTTCCAAAATAACAATACAATTTGACATATGTAGATGTATCTGTGGCGTTCCTAATCTAACGGAAGTTTTCTAGTGAAATTTTTACGAATGTAGCCTAGGTAAAGGAGAAACAAGTCAAATTTCTACTTTCACATTAGAGAAGAGAGAAATTTCTTCTTTTGTAAAGTACTCACAGCTCATAGAAATTATGCATATGAAGGGAGCATTCAGTATTAAATATCTTTTTCTTTTTCAAGAGAAGAAAAGGATATTTAAAAATTGTAAAAATAATCTAATTGAATCATTCTCTTGTATGGGAACAAAAAAATAAAAGAGCAATTTACAACAATAAAAAAAATGTTGGAAACTATTTCTTTTATTCTGTAATTATGCGCTTCCATGGTTATAATCGAAAATAGGGGATTTCGTTCTATTTTTGTTTTTCTGTGAGTGTTAAAATATCCATATTTATTCAACCATTGTTTTATAGAAAGGAAGAATAGAGTCTTCTGGAAATTACCATGACAGCAGGTGTGGTATGTCCTACCGACACCTTCTCCCTTTGCATTAATATCGTAGACCTCACTATAACTATTTCCTTCATCCAAAGACAGACCTGTGTTGCTTTGCTTGTGGAATTTAGCAGTGCAGCGCTTGAAAACCTTCTCCAATTTCTTAAATTCAATGTAGGAGACTTCGAGGACTCACTCCAGGTGCCTTTGCATGTGCTCCAATTACTTCTTGCAGAACTTCATCATTGAATCCTCCCAGTGCATATACAATTAACCAAGATTCCTACAGTTTCACCAGTAGGAAGTTTTCATGTTCAAATATTTTCATATTTATCTAAAATGTCAAAAACAACATCAAAATAATAGGAAAAAAATCACTCACAAATCTAGATCCAGTGTAAATTCTTGATTTAAAGTGAAAAATGGCAAAAATATGCCAGCTTTTCCACTCAACTCTGGAATGGGAATTCCGTATGTATGCAGCAAAACAAGCTAAGTTTAGTGCATCACATCATATATACCCGTTAACTAACACAATTTCAATAATTTAACACATTCCACATGATTTAAAGGTGAGCCCTCCCATTCCTCTGTCAATGGTAATTTATTACCGAATTTGGAAATGAAACAAAAAGTTGTGTCAAAACATAGAACTGGAATTGAATAAGAGTAATGAGATTTATATACTTTAAAATTATGTTTCCCGAAGATATCTAGTATTCAATAGTACTTGTTTGGCAGTTAAATCTTTTAATGGAAACCATCACTTAACATTGATATCTCTACCTCTCAAAAACATTAAAAACTTTGAATGTGAATGTTGAATGGATGTCAGTGTCAATATTTGAATTTATTACAGAAATTCCCAGGAAAGTGTAGCATGGGGATTTGTAAAAGAATGGCTTCAATGACATTTCACACTATTTTCTCCACCATAGAATAATGTCTACATATTATTAAAAATAGCTAGTTACAGTAGATCGTTTTCCATGGAACTTGCGGGCAGAGTGTAAACTGCTAATAACAGTGCTTTGATTTGACATTGTAGGAAAGATCGTGCACCATGGAACTTGCTTGAAGAGCGTAAGAAGTTAAGAAAATGGAGTGAGTAGAAACTGTAGACCGTTGTCACCGGAGTTGAGCTAGACTTACTGGACAGATGTCATATACTTGTAAAAATGGTAGACGAAATGGTCAATTGTACTGATTCAAAAGAAAGGCCTATCAGCCTAATAACTGAAAGGAGTTACCTAAATGTCACACCCTACAGCATGACCCACACAACTTGTAGAGTCCATTCAATGTATTGCTACAATGCCATATTATCGATGCAAGAATGAATCTGAGCATGAAAAGACCAATAATATTAATCATCCGCAAAACCCACTAACAGCCTTGTTTCTATATTGCTAACATACTATATGTTACAGGTGAATGAAAATTTCCTAATGACCTAAGATATTGATGTAAATTCCCCATTTTACATAATAATTTCAACTTGAATTTCAACCCATTTACAATTAAATATATGTACAAAAATAGATAAACATAGCCCATTCGAACATTGATATAAAATTCCCATTTCACATAATAATTCAAAGAAAGAAAAGAATTGGCCTAAAGTGGAAGATTTCCAAGGAGATGATGGAAAACCTTCCTAAGTGCCCCTAGGGTTCAACTTTGTTAAAAGAATCTGTAACATTTGAAGTCTCATCGAAAATCATATTAAAATATACTATTAATTTGACAATATAAACTATCATTACAAATTACAAGAATAAAGTTTATAGCGAAGATCTAAATCAAAGCGACAAAAAGTGGATATCAACATGGAATATTCAACCAACATCTCAAAATCAATGCATCATAAATAAAAAATAGCTCAAGCAAACCAATACTCCCAAAAGAACCCGTAAAGTAGTAATATTAGCAAGTGGATCTATAGTCAAAGGATGTATGAATTATCATTCAGTGACCTCGAAAGGTAACTAGGGCCTCTCAAGCTCTCAAAGAGTCCTATATATTGCAAAGTAGCAAACATTGTTAAAATATTCATGGAATATTAGTGAAACAAACAATAATATGGAAAAATAATCAACTCTTCTAAAAGGAGTGGCATTGTTGAGCAATATTACTTCAAAAAACATTGCAATGTTGGGGACTCCTCAAATTATAATATCCCATCTTACTAGTTTCTCTCAATCTTCCAATATCCAAATTGAAATAAATGTGAGTAGAGCAAAAGCTATATTCATTATTATTCAATGGCCTTGAAAGGTAACTAAGGTCTCTCAAGCTCACAAAGAGTCATATATATTGCAAAGGAACAAACATTGTTGAAGTATTCATGGAATATTAGTGAAAAAAAGATAATATGGAAAAATCATTAGCTCTTATACAAGGAGTTCCACTATTGAGCAATATCACTTCAAAAAACATTGCAATGTTGGGGACTCCTCAAATTATAATCTCCCATCTCACTATATTCTCTCAAGCTTCGAGTATCCAAATTGAAATAAATGTGAGTAGAGTGAAAGCTACTGTTCAGGTCATTTGATAGTTGGGAGACCAATCACATCCTCAAAATGAATGATACATAGACTGAAATGGCCAATCAAGAAATTTAAGCCACCCATTAATTGAATTGTAATTGGATTTGATAATAAAATTAAGAAAAAGAAAATGAAATATTTCATTGGCCCTAACTTCCCAACAAACTACCCAATGATAGTTAGAAAATGGCCTCCAAGTTCTAGAAATATATAGATATTAGATGAAGGTGGAGAATATAGAAAAGATAATATGGAGTCAAATATAGAGAATGGGTAGAGAATGAAGGTCGCTATCACATGAGGATGCAAACCAAAACAATGATATTTGTACCAAAACTAGGGTACATTACATAATGTTTCATCTATAATTAACATATTTAAGCTCATTTTATTATCCTTCCCTCAATTTATACTCAAGAGACAATCAAAGCACTAAATTCCCTGTTTACTTATATGATGATCCCAAAAGAGATAAAACTACCCTGTCCTCCAACTTTAAATAAGTCAACTCACCAAATCAAAACCTTCTCTACTCACATCCATGTTCCATATAAACAAGTTGAATATCGTCCAAACACTTTTGTAGATAAACAACAAGAGATCTTGAATAGGTGGGAAGAAAAAAGACTACGAACACATTGCCAACATGCTACACTCAAGAAAATTGATGTTGTAATAGCCCCTACAAGGGAATTCCCCTCTAAACTATTTCATAGCAAGGATAGACTTTCATGTTCTAAGTAGCCAAATCAATCAAAGCAAGCTATCTCTCATTCTTGGGCTATCGACCCTCTCTCCACCATAATTTGACCATAAATAGGAATGTAAGATCTATTCCAAAGACCAACACTATGCTTAACTAGGGAAACTAACATGAAACATAATACATCCTCTTGACCACTATTAATTACTAGAAAATTATATCCTTACATTGTTGGACATGATGCTTAGCTTGAAATTGTTGCAAACACTAATCCCACACAACAATAATTGAAAGCCTCAGTCCAAATAAGTCCAAGATACAAACACTTATTTCCTATACCCCTATGATATAATAGCAACTCCATGCATGACAAGATTCAATTAACATTCACTATTCAGCTTTATTTCAGATCACATCATCTTTTTGCAAATATGAATAAGATTTTGTAATTAATTATGCATAATGTTCTTCATGCATACCTTCGTTGCATTCAAGGAATCTTCCACTCTTAAATTATTTTCCTTCAATTCTATCCCTATTTGTGCTCCCACCTATAAAAAATTATGAACACTATCATATGCCCTCCATTCTTAATTTAAACAAATATACATTGAAATGCAGTCATCAACATCCATCAACTAGATTCAGATTGCTATAATGGCAATAACAAGGAATTGTTACAAATAGATATCATTAATTCAAACATGCCAAACTTTGCTTCGATAAAAACAACTCCACCAGAAATCTCGATAATTCTTTCATTCAATTTTTCTTTTTTGTAGTCTTATTCTGCAACCTGCAAAGAAAGTGAGAATGATATCATTGGTGAAAACCTTTGATAAAATAGGTTTATGGGGAAGCTACATACCAAGTCAAACATATTATGATATTAAAGCAACCTTATGTTATTTAAATTTATTTTTTGTAATTATTATTGCATGTTCCTTTAGAGGGACATATATTCAAAGTATAAACTGTGCATCAGAATTGTTTCTTTCTACACTCTTGTCTTGACAACTCACAAGTCAAATTTGAGATTAATACCATCATCATGAATGATATTAATGAGGATATCCCTCTCGACAAGGTGATGGCCACTTTACAATATATGGTGTCTATATAAATAAAACAAGACAATAACTTTAAGCCTCTATTTGGATAAAGCAACATATTTTTAAGATATAGAGAAATAACGCACCACAATCAAGCTTCTAATTTGAGACACTCTTTGTTGGGTCCCTATAATACTAGTGATTACCCCATTACTATGGTAGTTGTACCCCTTATTAATATTTTTGTGCCCCTATTGCCCCCATATTGTTATTATTGTGCCCCATAGAATCTCTCTATTGTTATTTTTGTGGCTTTATACTATTATTATTAGGTTGGTTGGGTTATATTGTGACTCCTTAGACTCCTATATATAGAAAGGAGGCTTGTCATTTGTATCATCCAAGAATTGTTCATTTATGTATGTAAAGAGGTTTCCCCCGAAGAGGCTGAATTCTAAGGCGTTGATCTATCTTTTCTATCTTTTTTGAGCTGGTCACCTGGTTTCATAACATTTGGTATCAGAGCTTTGGATTCTAGGGTTTCGCTGCTCCAAACAAGTCATCGTGGCATTTTTGTTATAACTTTTTTTCTGTGATGTTTCAGAAGTAGAAAAAAAAAAATCATTTGAGAAGACATCGCGCTGAATCTTGGGTCCAAATTTTAGAGCAGTTTGCGCTATATTTTCGGAGATATGATCTGAGGAAGTTGGTCCTCTTGCAAAATCCTGAATTACATTCAAAACAAGTGACCAGGGGAAAATCGTCATAACGTTCTCTCTGAGCATCAGATTGAAATTTCGTAAGAAGGTACATAAAGAGGACGAACTGTAGTTTCTTGGATATATTTTTCAGAGGCAAAGGTCAAAATAGTGACACATGGAACTTTATACAAGTTCGCTCTTCTGAAAAGGTCTATAATCAGGTCACTGTGGGATATTTGGCATAACTCTTCATTGGAGAATCCAATTGGGGTCAGACTGGTGGCACTGGAAAGAGGACACAGAGGGCTACCAGTGGTCACAATTTCAGAACTAGCTGTTCTAAAAGTACAGAGATACATCAGAGGAAATATAGAGCTCCTACAAAGAAAAAAAAGGTGTGTAGATTTTTTTAAATTTTTGCTTAAGATTGGTTTGAAAATTTATTTTCAAGGAATTCAAAGGGTTAGTAAAGCATTATTATCAGTAACTGATGCCCCTAGGAAAGAAAATGCAAACACCTAGTAAGGAACCTGAAGGCTCTAGCATGACTCATGAAGAAGAGGAAGAAATGCTACATGATATATCAAATTTACAAGACCAAGTGCAAAAAATGTCAGCCTCACAAAAGCTAACAGAAGCTAAGATAAATGGCATGGAATCTAAGATAAAGGGCGTGGAAGCTAGGATGAATGGCATGGAAGCTAAGATGGACAATTGGAAGATAGATTTGAAGACAGACATGGGTGATTTGAAGACAGATTTGAAGACAGACATGGACGAATTGAAGATAAATATGAATAAGCTGCTACGCGAAATGGTCACTAAGGGTGAAAGGGTAGTAAAGGAAACTCATGATGAGAACAAAAGAAATGTTAATCATGATTCCATAGAATCTAGTGTGGGATCGAAGACCCATCATATTCCAAAAATCGATATGAGGAAGTTTGATGGCAAGGATCCCGTAACATGGATACGATAGATGGAGCAATTGTTCGATCTCAATAATGTGCAAAACACACAAAAGGTACGTATTGCAACTTTATATTTGGAACCAAATCAGTTTGTATGGTATCAATGGCTTTGCTCTCGTAAACAATTTATCACTTGGTCAATTTTTGCGAAAGAATTGATAGCACATTATGAGGATACAAAAAGCAACACTTTTTTTAGCCAATTGATAAGTCTCAAACAAAAGGGTTCAATAATGGAGCACATTGAGGAGTTCCAAAAATTGAACATAAGGGTAAAAGATATTCCAGAGGAGCATAGAATTGATGTGTTCATAGGGTCTTTAAAGGATAATATCCAACATGATGTTCGCCTTTGGGAACCTGATTTATTAGAGAAGGCATTCAGGTTAGCAAGAAAATGGAAAGAAAATTATGGCAACCAGGAAGCATACCACTCACAACTATAAAGATGGAAGTGTTGTCCCTAGTCTTCCACAACCTATAAGGTTGACACCACAACAATTGGAATAAAAAAGAGAAAAAGGGCTTTGTTACAGTTGTGATAGTAAATACACTAAAGGTCATAAGTGTGCTGAGAAGAAATTATTCTACATAGATTGTGAAGAGGAAGAAGAAAAGGAGCAAGAAATGTCAAAAGAAGAGGATATACTCCAGGAACAAAGCTAGATGAAGAACAAATGAATTCGACGATATCTTGTAATGCATTGGCGGGAATTACCACTCCTCAAACCATCAAGATAGAAGGACAAATCAAGAATAAATAGGTAATAGTGTTGATTGATTCAGGAAGTACTCACAATTTTATTCGTTGTAAGGTACAAAAGAATTGAATTGCTTCTTATATCTAGCACCAGAGTGTCAAGTGATGGTTGCAAATGGAGGAACAATAAATTTCTCTGGAAAGTGCCATAATATCAAGCTATCCATGGGAGAATATGTATTGACTAGCCCAATGCTTTCCATTCCAATGGGAGGTGTTGATGTTGTACTAGGAGTCCAATGGCTACAATCCTTGGTACAATAGCTTTTAATTTTCAAGAACTTTTCATCAAATTTTCTATGGAAGGAAAGGAAGTTGAATTAAGGGGTATTGCAGGGAAACCAAGAAAGATAATTAGCTCTAATGGTATGACAAAGAGCTTCTAAAAAACCAACAAAGAGGTGTAATTGCACAATTATGTTCGCTAGATGTTTCCACATTGGAATCATCTATTTCTCCAGATCTCCAAAATGTCCTGGATAATCATTCCAAGGTATTTGAGACTCCTAAAGGTCTCCCACCTGTGCGTGATCATGATCATGCTATTCATCTAATTCCAGGAAGTGTTCCTCC
>APFE030336318.1:173044-191745 GCA_000404065.3 Pinus taeda
ATTATGGTATGTACAAGGTGTTGCAAAAGATTGGTACTATGGCATACAAATTGGAGCTTCCTGCAGCTTCTCGATTGCACCCAGTTTTCCATGTTTCATGTTTAAAGAAGGTTATAGGCGACAAGCTCCCAGTTCAAACAATATTGTAGAACATGACGAGGAAGGAAAAATTATATTGGAACCAAAAGAAGTCACAGAAACAAGATCTCGACAACTACGAAATCGATCAATTTCGGAGTATCTTATCAAGTGGAAGAACTTATCTACGGAAGATTCCAGATGAGAGGATGAGAATTTTATACAGAAGTATCTAGAACTACTCAAGCATTTAGGACAAATTTTTTTTTGAAGGAGAGGGGCATGTTGGGTCCCTATAATACTAGTGATTACCCCATTACTATGGTAGTTGTACCCCTTATTAATATTGTTGTGCCCTTATTGCCCCCATATTGTTATTACTGTGCCCCATAGAATCCCTCCATTGTTATTTTTGTGGCTTTATATTATTATTATTAAGTCGGCTGGGTTATATTGTGACTCCTTAGACTCCTATATATAGAAAGGAGGTTTTGTCATCTGTATCATCCAAGAATTGTTCATTTATGTAATGTAAAGGAGTTTGCCCCCTCGAAGAGGCTGAATTCTAAGGCATTGATCTATCTTTTCTATCTTTTCTTGAGCTGGTTCCATAACACTCTTTTATTAAAAAATTCATGAGTATTCCCATCAGTAACTATCATTGTTGAATCCTCGGTAAGTACCACATTAGCAACAATACTCAGAACCTTACTTCCAACTTTATCCAAGGGAAAATCTAGCTTTATCCCTGATAATAGTGCCTGCATAGAGAAAGAATAAAAAAACAATATTTACATAAGATATGAGAAATGTGTGACTATAGACATGGTCGAGAGATTTTATTCTCAATACCTCTCACTTAGTGAGAATTTATCCTATTAACATGAAAAGTTGAACTTGCAGAGCAAACCCATTACCAAATAAAGATTGTTTCCACGACAAATGATATAAGACAACTTATATACACACTAAGATTTGTACTTAAGCTTTTAGTGCATGTAAGTCCTTAATGCATCTAAACTTGAAAAATACCTCCAGTCAATATAGTAATGTCATCAAAATATTGGCTTTTACACTCTCCAAATCCAGGGGATTTCAAAGTGCAACCTTCAATGCACCATGAAGCTTGTTCACAACATCAGTAGCCAAGGCTTCTTGTTCAATGTCCTGAGAAATGATCAAGATAGGATACCCCCCATGGATGTCCTCTTCCAATATCGTGATCAAGTCTTTTGCAATTGTGATCTTTTTGTCAACCAATAATATCTTCAAATTATAAGAAAATATAAAGATGCAAGTTCATTTCCAAATTGCTGATCAGTGAATTTTAAAAATAATGTGCAAATAAAACGAAATTTAGAAACCCTCTTCCCATGCTTAGTAGTGGCCATATTTATTTCTGATTGGTATTCTAAATCTAATATTGTACAAATTTGAGAAATAATAGAAGGTTCATAAGGCTCGGATTTTAAAATTCTGTACAAAACCAACACCAACCCAAATTGAACCAAGAGGATGTGCCATGAATATATGATAGATGAAGGTAATTGTGAAACAATTCCATAAATCATATGAAATTTTATTCTAAAAATGTTACATATGATTTCTATCCACTCTCTTTTCATTACAAGGAGCACTAACAAATAGTAGCACACCAAAAAAAGGCAAGAAGCTATCAATTCACATCAATTACCTTGCAATTTTCATACTCCATGGACATCTTCTCACTGTCTGTCACAAAGTATAGATAAATATATCCATGATCGAATTGCATTACCTCAACAACATACATATTTGTTTATGCACTTTTCCTCTCTTCAAGTGTCACAATACCTTTCCTTCCAACTTTACTCATAACCTTTGCTATCATGTTTCCTATTTCATAATTATTCCCAACACTTACTATAGCAACATCTACTAATTCACTATCTTCAACCTGGATAATAATGCTAATTATAGGGTGTTAAGTTTTAGACTGTACACTCCCTTACAAATAACATCTGTCATAGAATTTTCACAAGTAACTCCTCAATATTCTAGCTTGGAGTCTTCAAAAAATTCTAGTCGACAGTTTTGGATCAACTAATCTAGAATCTTGAACTCACAAATAATTTAGTGGAATATGAATCAAGTAACTATACTGGGGGACTGCTTAAGAAGGATTTCCTTATTTCTAGAAAGGTGCCCTACATTGGAATGATTAAATATCTATTGGCTAAAATGGTATAGATGCCATGAAAGCATGTAATGATGGATGTAGTGAATCATTGATTGTAGATGTCCATACTACTTATGGTTTTTTGATGTGTTGTATTAAGGGTACTCATTTGGGGGAAATATTGAGTTTGAATTGTAATATCCCACAGTCCCTGCGTTCAAAGGGAGAAACTATAGATTATAGAAGGAACCCTACCAATTACAAAATTCTCTCATTTGTACAATTGATGAGATGGGTAGTAATGTAATGAGTCTTAATGCTAAGCCTGTGGAAATTTCTAAGGATTTGATGAATGAGGATGAGAGGCCTGAGCCTACTAGTATATGGAATATTAGTTTTGATCAATTTTATGAGGGCTGAAAATGGCACCCAAGACACCACAAAAGGTGTCCAAGCAAGTAAGATTCATCTTAAAAATAGTTATTAACCTTTGTCAACCATCTAAAAGAATGATAATGTTGATCTTCCTTACAATGAAATTTGCCTCCATTAAGTAACCCAAGGCATCAACAATGCATAAATATAGATAAGGAAACAAAGGATGGACCTATTAAATAAACTAATGTAACACTATCTGTAGGGATAAGGCTTTATGAAAAACTTGAGGCCAAGGAATTGGTGAAAAGATCACGCATTATACCCACACACTGTGAATCATAACCTAAGAACATCAATGCATCTTAAATATGAAAGAATAACCAACTTAATCATAGGATTTTCAAATTCAATCTTCAACTTAGGGCATCGTTTCCCTATCTCTTTGGCTAACTCCATTGCCTCCCAGGCTTACCACACCCCTTGACAAACCTAGTGCACTTCGGTCACACTACATACTCGAAAACTCACAAAATCCTCAAGGAAAAATCCTTTGCCACAAATTTGTAAGAAATGGTAAGAAAAGTAATAAGCTACCAACCACCTATAGAGTCTCCCAGTGCATTCTTAGGAATATGCTTCATCAAGTGATGATTTAGACTTGAGGGAATCAAAGAAGAACCTAGAAAAAAATCTACATCTAAACAAAAAATGTGATCCCGAATAAAGTCCCACATGAACTTGGTGAACTCAAAAGGCAAACCATCCAATCTTGAGGGCTTTTCATTTTGCATAGAATTAAAGGAGGCACATAAATCATATCTCATAATATCCTGAACCAACATATCATTGTCCCCAATAGTGACCTTGCAAAGGATTATCATGCAATAAGCATCTTGGGCAACACCCACACTATTTTTCAAAGAAAAAAGAGAAAATGTAGACAAATGGATACCAATGCTACATATGTACAATATATAAAGTCCATATATAAAACCCCACCTCCACACTTGTCTCCTTCACACTCAAACATGGACATGTCCCCCCTAAAGATGCATTAAGTTGTAAACAAAGAAGAGGCCATCTAGTTCCAAAACTATTCTTGCTCAAAGCTAAGGATAGGGGCATACAAAACAAAAAAATGTATCACGTGGTCCTAAATCAAGAGCATGACCCAAACACACATGCTTACTAAATCCAAACCACATGAAATCACTTGATTCTACAAAGAAAAAGAAAGATAAAGCACTATATCTCCACTCCCTTGAAAATGCTCAAAATTCCTAAAACGGGCCATTCCAATAGTTGCTCATTTTCTTTTGAATGTCCAAACCAAATCCCCCTAGGTTTAACGAACAAGCCTATGTCAACGGGTTTACAAGGGATTAATCCACAAATGTGGGGAAGCATCCCTTAGATTTCCCATAATATTTTCCTTCAAAAAAATAATAATAATGACTATATATATGGCGTTTGTAATAGTTTCAAGTCTCATTACCAAAGTGGCACATTCCCATGTTGGGATTCCATTACTTTGGAGTGCAAGTCCCTAATGTTATAACATCCTCCTTCACTCTACCATTAACATCACTAAGTGGTTTTGGTGTCATGCCTTGTGGGCCCTCTTTGGTTTATGGTTTTTATCTATGTGATGCTCATAAGAATCACGGGTCATACTACGACAATGCAGTATCCCTATGACGAGAGTCCATTCCACATTAATAATCTTCTCCTTCCTCCTATGATTACTTTCCACTACTACAAATGTACAATATATGAAGTCACAATGTAGGCTGCCAATGAAGTTGGATATGAAGTCACAACATACGCCTCCAAAGAAGTAAGGATGGATAGATAATTTTATTGCAAACTATAGTGTAAAATAGAATGGCAAGAACATGTTTTGGAAAGTAAAAACAAAAGGGTAAAGTATCATCACTAGATCTATGAAACAAAATCCCAAAAAGATTGAAATATATCATCGAAACATATACACCATAAATAATAACAGTAACGAAAGAAAAATGCATGACTACCAACCTATGCTTTCAAAAATAGTAAGTTTGGTTGAATAGTATATATAGAATTAACAAGGAAAATGTCACCAATATATAGATGATTCACGGGAACATAAACAACGCAAAGTTCTTCATCTCCACTCTCAACCGGCATATGACAATGGGAGAAAAGTAAGAACTACCTTCCATACAAATTGAAATAATATTTATATAAACTATAGCATGTCCAAATACATTGCATGTTTATCAATAAACATGGAGTTTTATTTATGACAATAATGATAATCTGCAAATAGATATCAATTTGCATATATGCAAGAAACATTTCCATCTACCACTTAATTTCAACATTCATGTGGAATGCTTCATTATTAACTCAACTTCAAGGATATCTAAAGCATCTTCAAGGATATATAAAGCATAAGAAACAATGTGAAGGAAAAGTGATGATGTAATAAAACCAAATCCATATTCCCCTAGATATGGATGACGAATAAGTGGAGCTTCTTTAAAGGCTTTTGTGTTCTAGTATGCAAAGAATAAGCCATGTATAAACTTTAATAACACTTTATAACAAAACAATAAAAAATTACCACCTTATCCACAATAATAACTTCAACTCTTCAATTAATACTACATGTCTCCACAAATTTGTTGCATTTGACCAATTCATATCTCATTGAATGGAAAACTAGGAATCCATTATATTTCAATCTATGGAAAAGCTTCAGAAATTAAATCAAATATATTTTATACAATATCAAATAGGTATAAGGAAATAATATTACCAATATTGAAAACATGAATGCATACTCTCTTGAAATCTAACTATAAATTAGAGTAAAAAAGTATTTCCTTAGTGTTAGTGACTTGGCATTTTCCAGACCTGATACTTGATTATACAATAAAACATGTTTCTAAAATGTAAATGTGCTAAAGCCTAAAAGAAATGCAAAAGACCACATCATGCTTATGATTCTCAAAGTCAAACAAAGACATCCACATGTACCTATTAAAAGGGAGTTATACAATTTAACATGCAATAACATGTTTTTAAATAGCCCAATATATGATGTCTAATCTTAGGAATATCTAGAGAAATGGTAGCACTTATTTTCTTCGAGATTGAGTAGATATGTTTGACAAGAGGCATTTTATTTATGAACCATTCTCCAACTAGAGGATAGATGCTCCCACCCATGAAGATACAAGTAAACCCATCAAGAATATGAAGATACAAATAAGCACTCTTGAAAAACCAACCTTCGTTTTGGAAAACAAATTGGTTTGTTTCTACACTAGCCATTATGATCGTAGGATTCCCAAATATGTGTATTTTGAATATGTTTCCATAAATTTTCATTAATTCAATAACAAAGAAATATTTTCATTATATGTAAAATGCATAGCAACATAAATAGATAAATTGAAAAACAAAAAAACTAATATGGGTGCAACAATGTAGAACTACAGAGAACTAAATTTGATACACTGAAATTCTTTTTTGAAGGAAGGGATCACCATCAAGGTCTTGAATGGAGAAATACTTTTGATATTTTCTCCAATGAATGGAAATCTCATGCTACCAATCATTAGATTTGATTTCTGTCCCATATTTTCTTCACATGTTTTATCTTTTAATACACTGCACATCATTACTTTTGAATTGCTTAAAATGATAGATTTTGACAACTTCCCCACTACTCTAGTAGCAAGATCTTTAGTAGTCCTCATTTTAACCAAGCTCCACACATTGTCTATCTAATAGCAGCATCTAAAATGACTATTGTAGGTCAAATATTACCTTATTCTATGTGGCCTAATTTTCATATTTTCAAGAAATAAAAATCCATTGGCCCTGAAAGGCTTGCACTTTATTGAAAACATGAAAGGACTTAGAAACTAGTTTTCAATATGGAAATTACAAAAGAAAATAGGCACAAACCATTCATTACTAAGAATGGTCACATGGTAAAACATCCCCTATATTGAGGATTCACACTTTGATCCTCCTACCTCTTACTTGAAATTTATTTAACATTGAAATTGTTTAAATCCTTCTAGTGCTTTATCCCTAAATTTGAACTTTTCTTAGTGAGTTTCAACTAATATTTCTCAACAATCCCACGTTTCTTGAATTGCTTCACAGGGGCAATAGACAAACACCATATCTTATCCTTTCCTTGGGCTCATCCCTCATTGGCACTCTTAAAAAAAAGGTCCTTGAAACTCCACCATTTTCTCGCCCTAGGCTTCTCTCGAACTAAACGCTTGACCTCCTTGTGACGAGTAGGTATTCCCTTTTCCAGTTATGATGAGAAAAAATCCTCATCATTTGATTTTAGGGGCTCCTCGTTCTTGTAGAAAATCCTCATCGGTAGTCGATAATGACTTGGTGCGCCTTGAGTGGGATAAGTAACACTCTAGACCCATTCCTTTCTTCCTAGCCTCATTCACGAATGTCATAAAGAGATCAGAATCTCTTCCATCCCCATCCCCACTCTAATTTACCTTGGCAAATCTCGCATAAGCCTCCTTGAGAATCTTTCGCCTACCTCTACCTTTCCTCCTCTGCCGCCCCTCCATGATATGCGATTGAGGTGACCATGGGGAATGCATCGATAATGGGTTTGAGGAAGAATTAAAAGTCTTGAATCTCCTCTTATTACCATCATCAAATTCGATACCCAACACCACCTTCACAGGAAGCTATAGTTGAGGAGGAAGACACAACGATCAAATATTTCCATTACAAAAAAGCTAGTTAGCCATACACAATAAGATGTTTGAATTTAGCACTCCATCCACCACTTTGAACCATGCTTGAACTCAAAATCAGCTCCACTAGAGCTCCCAATAATTCTCTCCTTATCAGTAAATTATTCAAAATAATCTCCCCTCCATTCATTTTTAGAATACTAGACTTCTTCTCCCACACGAAGGGCACTTCGGATCTGGTAGACTTGGCGAACTTTGAAAAAATAGTAGCCGGTTACATTAAGATAGTGGATGCATTGAAATAAAACCGTCCAAAAGGATATCCATTTCCTCTTCGAGGATTGGATGGTGCACTCTACATTGTGACAGTCGAGAGCTATTGACAACGCTATGAACCATTAGTTACCGAGGCTTCTTCAGAGGGTCCTATGAAGCTTATGGGGAATCATATATTTATGTATGAAGAAAGCATAACTCTTGATCATTCAATAAACTTCTTCCATTTTGTTTGCATCCTTCGATACATAATGTTTTTTGGAGAATGCAGAGATCCTGGTGGTCCCTAGACAAGGCGATGTTGGAGTGAGTAGGGAGGATATTTGTAGAGCTGTGAGGATAGTAATGGTGTCATAATATTGAGAAGAGTGGAAGGAGGCAAGGAATAGGGCATTGTAGGCACATGGTGTGTCAAGAAAAAGAAAAATGAAAAGATCTACGTGTCAGTTTTTTATTTGACAGGCAGGTGAAAATGACCTTGTTGTAATTACCCCCAAAAAGCATAGTAAACAATGATAAAAAAATGGAGAATATTTAAGGATAGAAGGAAAATTAAAAAAAAAAAAATAATCTTCATTTTTCTTAATTGTACAATATAGAAGTAAGAGTGTAATGGTTTGAAAATTTAAGAAAAAATATTGAATACAACTAAAACTATTAGGGTTTAGAGGTACTTGTTTATTGGTGGATTGAAATTTGGTTGGTGTTTAATTTTGAATTTCTTCCAGATTGTATATATAATGTTAATTTATTAAAAATAATTATAGATATCATTAGATATTGGCATCGTTATGAGTGTGTATACTTAGTCCAAATGAGATTTATTAGGGAGATAATTAATACTTGTAATTATGATCTTATTTGGATTGAGAATTTACAGATCATAATTACAACTTGCAACTAAATTGTCTTTAAAAATATAATTTGATAGCATAGCATTAATTTCTTGAAAAAATATTCCATTTAAAAATGATGGCATCCATATTGGTGCTCAAATGAAATAGTTATGTATCTTGGAAATTTATGATACAAAGATTAAAGATGGATTTCCATAAATTCTATAAGAAATCAAGTTGAATATAGTGAAATATGCCTAAATACACCACAATAGTACATAAAAAAATAATTAGAGGAAAAAAGTCAATAAGAAAGGAATTTAAATGAAAAATTTATGTTGATTTGAAATTACCAACCCTAAGGGGTGGGGTTGGGGAGGGTGGGGTGAGTGGAGAGTGAGGGTGGGCATTGGTGGAAGGTGGCAAGAGAAGAAGGTGAGTGGGAGTGTTCATAACATTAGCTTTTCAATGAAATTTGATTCCATCTTGCTTCACATGGGTTCATATGTTATCTCAATAGATGGACAAGGCTCATTCTAGTAAAGGGAATTTTATGGACTCGATCCATAAAAATAAAAATTGAAATGTAAGTGTCCCATTTGAGAAGAAGCCTTAACCACGCTAAGGTTCATTCCAATTAAGGGAATTGTATGGACTTGATCCATAATTTGTTTTTTGAAATGTAAAAGTCCCATTTGAGAGGAAGCCTTAACCAATCTACCTTAGAACTGCTTCTCATCTAGGTGTCATTCATGCTAAGGAAATTCCTAGCTTGTTAAAAATTGCATTGCTTCCACTAGACATTATCAGTCTTTGTGCAATGTAACTTAAATGTTTTTTACTTAATCATCCTCCTTATTGAATTACTTAATCTATCTAGGTTGCATGATGACTAACGAACAATATAACACGTGCAATTTTAGATTTTGCATGTGTCACATTTCTAAAGCTTATGAATTCAACTGTGGGTAGCGAGGAAAATGACTTAGAATTTTTGACAATTTGGAATATGACCAAGGATATATTGTGTATGCATGAAAAACATGACCTTAGTCTAATCATTGTCAAATTATTGGATCCAACATGGATGGCAACTGGCTTGAAATTTTACATAGAAACACAATTTTGAATGCTCACTTAATATTCAGAAGAATTGTAGAAGAATTTATGTGGACTCATATTGTATCAATCTTTACATCCAAATCTTGCTATAGCTCACGTTCATTGCCCTATGTTTCTTGTTTATTTTGGTTCCCTGATAGAATGGAAAAAGTTTATGGGATTGCCAATTTTGTCCAATTTAGTTAGTGCATAGAAATTGGTTTACCTTGGGCATGTGGCATGCTAAGGGCTTCACTTATGGATGGATAGATAGTTTGGGGTGCACATATAATGTGCATAATCCAGATGAGGACACAAGCACACACATTGCATGATAGATTGAAACCCACTTCATGGGTAGGCACATCATATGATAGAGTTGGATGAGGATTTATAAAAAACATCATGTAATAGCTAAAGATGGGCTCATAGCATTGAGTTTCCACTTAATCAACCTATAGCACATGTGTTTGTGAGACACTAAATAATAAGCCTAAATTCAGTAGACATTAATAAACATCTCCTAAAATCCTTTCGCTAATTCCCCCTCTCAATACATAATTCTAATAAAATAGTTCTTATTTAAGTAGATTAAAATAAAAATAGGTTTACATAATCATGCATATAGCATATGTGCTAGAATAACACACAACACACATATGATTGATAACAAGTTATGGGGTATGCAATACCCTCAAAGAAACCTCATAAGGAAACATTAGATATAGGCCAAACAACAGGTCACCACTCATCAATTGAGAAAACCGAACATGCAAGCCTTCATAAAGGAACCCTTAGAAAAGGGAACATCTATCAAATTCCTAAACAACGGGAAACCACTTATCAATATAGCAAACTAGGCATGTAGGCCTAGATCAAAGAAGCCTTAGAAAAGGGTGCATCTCTCAAATGCCCAAATATAGGCACCAAACCATTCAAAATAAGTCAAAACCCCAAGATATAACCATGAAGAAAATGGGACAAGGCCACCAATAGAGCCCTGATGGAATAACCCAAAGAAAATATAATAGGAACCAAAACAATCATGAAGCCCCAACCATGGCCACCCCGATGCAAGCCAACAACCCACACTAGCAGATAAGTAGAGAAAAATGATCACAAGGTCCATGGAATCATGCTATCCTTCACACCGATGAATCCCATCCCCAATTGTCTCCATCATATTGTGCCTGAGCACCATCCAACCAACACAACAACCCATTGAGGAGAAATTTTTTTCAATGATGGCATAGAAAGACACAAATGCATTTGTTAGTTCACCATTTTTGTGTATAGCTCTCGCCAAACAAGATGAGTATAATTTACTCTTCCTTAATGATGAACAATTATTATTTTCCTCTTTAGCCACTAGAATGAACCTCACAACCTTTGGCATATTCACCATGACCAAACCTACAACTGAATCCACCTCCTCTGACCATATTTTGTTGGATTTCGATAGAATTCTTGTAACAATTCATTGATCACTGGGAAGAACAAAACTTGGCTCCTCTTCATAATTAAAATTTGGACCTATCACAATGAAAAAATTACAATTTTTTGAAATTCTGGTCCCTGAGATAATACCTTGGCCAAAATTTCTAATCTAAGGTTTTTCTGAGGAGGAAACCATCATGGGAGATTCTAGGCTTTGATATGAGTTTTCAAATAGACAAAATCAGTCACTTACGTAGGACAAAGGAGCATACATGGGCTTGATTGATCCCAACTTTTTGGTTGCACTGGTAAAGGATTCTTAGGTCCTTCTAGGGCTTGCTTTGAGATCATTCCCATGAGATTTTTTGAGGATCAAGTGTATCGAGTCTTGAACTTTGAGCATATTCTTTTTTTATTGAAGTCTTCAATAAACAAAAACATCATGGTCTTTAGAAAAATAATAGGTACCCACATCCTAGAATAAAGTAATTTATACAAAATGGAATCATAGGATAGGAGTGCCCATAACTGGAACCTATTAAAAAAGTCAGACAATCAATGGGTTTCCAATCTTTGACTAGGTTATATTTTTATGCAACGTTGTAATTAGCATCCTGGAGCCATTCATAGACACATTATGAATTTATTTTAGGGATATTTAAACCAAAATAAAGAGAATAAATAATTTCCATAAGATTTGGGGATTTTTTTTGGCAAATGCCAATGTTAGCATGTTCAAGCCATAATTATTCAATCCATTTTTTTTCCAAAATCGACCCTTTCAACAAAAACTACATTGATCCTTACTAAGAAAAAAGACATCTCTAGAGATCCTCAAATAAATAAATTTATGGATAATGGAATCATAGTAGAAGGATGATTACATATATATGCTAATCTTAGCAGTCCAACAAAATCTTGGGTTTGCTCATCTAACTCTCTAGGCATACTTTTATGGAAAGTTGCAAATCACTTCATTCAAAAACACATTATGAATTTGATCCATGGGTTGAAAAACTAAACCAAGTGGTATAAATGAGTTCCAAAATATAAAAATAGTGTGTTTAACCAAATACAAGCACACTATCTGAAATAACTTGAATCATGGTCTTGCAAAATTGGACACTTTGTGAAAAAATCACATTGATATTTTATAAGCTAAACCATATCACAAAGTATATTCAAATAGTGCAATATTTAACTAATGGGATCATAACAAGAGGATGCTCGTCGATTATTCTATGTATTTTTTTGATAAGCTAAGTGTGCAATGCCTTCTGGGTTTATAATAAAAGATCCTTAAATGTGGATATACGTAATTTTCTACTAGTTCATCACCTCAATTTTTCTCATCAATTTCCCCCTTTAAATAGGTTAAAGTTCTTGCATTCTTTCATTCAGTATAGCTAGTAGCCCAATAGGTGCACCCATGATTGTAATGATCTCACACATCTCATATTACTTACACACAAAAAAGCATGGGAGCTGAGTTGAAATTTGAATGGTCCTCTCATACCAAATTTTGTGAGGACCAATTGGGATTTGTTGTAGCAGCTAGAATCACCCTTCAATTTTTTTCCTTGGCCTCATTTTAGAGCCTCCCTTCCAATATTCACAACAACTTGCCTTGCTTCATCAAGTTCACAGGCTTCAATGTCTTTCTTGCACAAAGGTAGCCTGCGAGTCATAGCTTGATCCATTTCCCTCATAGGCTATTCACCCGAACTTGGTCCAGCTGCAGGGTGAGCATCTTCCCCTTGAAAATTGCGTATCTTTGGAGGGCAACAAGCCTTTCCTCTAGAAATTGTACAATCCTCTTTGGTAGCCTGCTGGGTTCCATGATTTCACAATCCTACTTGCCAACACTCCCAACAGGATTTGGACAAATTTCCCCAGCAAGGCTGTTTAGCCTAGAATTTGTGCAAATTTGGGCAGCAGTCAGCTGCTCTGCCTAGAAATTGTGTAAATATCCTAGGCAACAAGCCTAGATCCTAGCCGAAAATGGACTTTTTTTCTCTAGCATTCGAGCACTCTCTTGCACGTGTAGCTGAGTTGATCAGTTCCCTCTAGGACTAAGAAAAAAAAACATGGATACATGGGCTACATCTCCCAAGGTAACATTCAAAGGCATCCCTTATTTCAAGGAGATATGTTTAGCAGTTGGAGGTTACATGCAAGGAGAAATTCTAAAACCTCCCACCAAGTTTTGCTTCCCCTAGATTCGTGGCATGCATGTCACACCTCGATGTTATCAAAAATCATCAACCGGATGCTACAGAGCTAATTCCTCACATCAACCTTGTAGTTTTGACATCCCACATCACATCTTAGAGCATTCGACACATTCATCTCAACTATTTTGGGGTAAGCCCACTTCGCATGCCTTCTACTGAATTTTTGTCGCTTTTTGTGTTTTTGCTTGTGGGAGTACTATTTGATTGATTTCTTTGAACACTTGTTGTCATTTACATATATACTAGCTATTCCTAGCTCTGTTTCAGTTTTCACTGCTATCTAATTATTGTCACATGCATGAAACTATTTTTCATGGACGTTCGCCTAACAGACGAACTACCTCACACACATGCATGTTAATCTATTTGTTGAATCTTTCATTCATGTTTTGCATGCACTGTCAATCAATTCTACTATCACTAAGTATCTCCATGCATTTACTATCATAGTTACTTCCAGTTTCCCGTTGGCGAGTTGGGCCAACCTTGGCCCAGACTCTACCTTGACCAAGGCTGCATTTCATAATTTGGGGAAGGAAGGCTCACCTTCCTCTCTAGATTTGATAATTCCTTCCCAAAAATGGCCTCTAGGACCATTTTGTGCATTTCTATAGGACATTGGATGCTTGGCCCAAGAAATTGCACAAATTTTCCCCTAGGCCAGCGGTCCTTCCCAGTTGGATTTGCACATTGCACAATGCCAACAATCAGCAACCAGGTGGACTGTGCATTGCATAGTTCCAGCAGTCAGCCATACAGCCTGTGCATTGCATAGTTCCAGTAGTCACCCAGTCTCCCAACAGTCCGGACTATGCCTTGTACAGTCTTGGGAGTCAGTTTCCTGACCTCCCAGCAAAAATTACACAACCTTCATGATCATGAACCCAGGTATGTTGCAAGTTAGTTCTCATGTTGACTTTGGCTTTTGACTAACAGATTTCTTGATGTGAGCATTGTCATGTCTCCAGGTATACCAAATTTTCATCTACCTCTCAGTAGTTCAGGTACAATGGTTTCCAGGAGAGTATAGTTGAAGACGTTTTTCAGAGCACACTTGGGGATGCAGTCAATTAAGTGTCCATAAACTTGCCTACCCATGAAGACATCAAATCTCTCATAGACAAGGACTTCAATATATGACAGCAGCAACATCACAACGAGTAGCATCATGAACAACAACTAAAGATAGTATACCAAATGCAACGAATGTAAGAAGAGCATTGTTGACAACATGGAAGTGGAACAAGGTTGCAAACTCAAGCAGGTCCACTGATGATGAAAGCAAATTTAGAAACTCTGGCTCTAAAGTCACTGTGCGACATGAATATTGTGTGAAGGATGAATATGGAACAAAGGAGGAGTTGCATGTGCTGAAGCAACAAATTAGGAAGAACATGAGGCTGCACAGACATATGAATGAGTTGCAATAGGAACAAGAACAATAGTGGGTGTAGCATGCACTCATAGATGAAACTACACCCATACAAGTTAAGGATCCATCCTAGCAGCTAACACAATTTAGACATGGTAAGTAGTGTTGTTGATTGCATGCAAGGGATTTAGCAGCATGCATGTCATTGAGTGCACACATGAAATCCAACCGATTCAACACACTCACCAAGGCAAAGACAAGAAACAAGTCCAATTGGGGCTGAACATGTACTTCAACAAGTTGATGTGCATGACCACTGACAAACACTTGAAGATCAACATGGACAATATGCATCAGCGTGTTTCCAGTTCAACTATACCCAAAAATACCATGTGCATGTTAGTAGACAAGTTGGATGAAGGGGCTAAACAAATGCACTAGTTGCAACCGAGGCAAGAGTTTGCTTCAACAAGATGTCACTATGAGGTGCATGCACACCATCACAGACAATCAACCTTCGCATCAGCTCACCACCTTCACCATCACAAGCATGTCAAAGAGTTGGTCTCATCACTATGGACTGAGTGTCAGTGATGTCTTGCAAGGCTTGCTCAAGCCATGTTGTCTCACATGAGTACATATGCATTGTAATGTTGAGTCATGTCAAGTGTAAGTCAAGTGTAAATGGTTGAATGTAACAGTCATAGAGTAGGTGAAGAGTCCTGAGGGTAGTTGAATTGTAACAAAGGGGAATGTCAAGGGTCACCTTACCCTTTGCTATAAATAGTCCCTCATAACTCATTATAAGGGATTTTGGTCAACGAAGCTTCTGATAAGATTGTCTCAGATAAACCTTGGACAATATTGTAATCCACCTTGGTTTCTCCACTGCATGGAGCTAGTTCATGTATTTAGAGGAGAAGGTAGATGTGGCTGTAATGTTCCACTATTGGGGCTAGCAGGTTTACATGGATGTGTTGTATGATTGTGACTTATGCTTCTTTATATAATAAGAGCCAACACATTTTCATCTATATGTTATTATTATAGTTAGATTTCTCTAGTTTCCTTAATGATATATTTTTTTTAACTTACATATTTGTGCATGAACTGATTTGTATGCAATTATATGAATCTTGTTGTTAATGTGTTGTATATGTTGTTAATGTTGTCCCGTCTGTGTCAATTTTTATTAGGTTCCTATAATATGAGTGATTACCCCATTACTATTGTAGTTGTATCCCTCATTAATATTTTTGTGCCCCTATTGTCCCCATATTGTTATTACTGTGAGCTATAGAATCCCTCTATTGTTATTTTTGTGGCTTTATATTATTATTATTAGGTCGGCTAGGTTATGTTGTGACTCCTTAGACTCCTATAGATAGAAAGTAGGTTTTGTAATTTGAATCACGGAATAATTTTTCATTTGTGTAAGGTAAAGGAGATTTCCCCCTCGAAGAGGCTGAATTCTAAGGCATTCAACTATCTTTTCTATCTTTTTGTGAGCTGGTTCATAACATTTGGTATTAGAGCTTTGGATTCTAGGGTTTCGATGCTCCAAATAGGTCATCATGGAATTTTTGTTATAAATTTTTTTTTTGTGATGTTTCAGAAGCTAAAAAGAAAAATGATTTGAGACAAAATCGTACTAAATCTAGGATATGAATTTCAGAGCCTTTTGCACTATATTTGTGGAGATATGATTGAAGGAAGTTGGTCTTTTTGTAGACTCCTGAATTACATTCCAAACAAGTGACCTGGGGAAAATCGTCATAACTTTCTCTTTGAGCATCAGATTGAAATTTTGTAAGAAGTTACAGAAAGAGGACAGAATGTAGTTTCTTCTATATATATTTTTTAGAGCCAAAGGTCAAAACAGTGACTCGCGGCACGCCATACAAGTTTGCTTTACTGAACTAGTCTATAATCAGGTCACTGTGGGAGATTTGTCATAACTCTTCCCTAGAGAATCCAAGTTGGATCAGACTGGTGGCATTGGAAAGAGGACATAAAGGGTCACTATAAGTTGCAATTTCAAAATTGGATGATCTGAAATTACAGAGATACATCAGATTCAATATCAAGCTCCTACAAAGTGAAGAAAGGTGTGTAGTTTTTTTTAAATTTTTGCATAAGCTTGGTTTGAAAAATTAGTTGGAAGGAATTCAAAGGGCATAGTAAAGCATTATTATCGGTAATTGATGCCTCGAGGAAAGAAAATGAAAACACCTAGTAAGCAATCTGAAAGCTCTAGCATGAGTCATGAAGAAGAAGAAGAAATGCAACATGATATATCAAGATTACGAGACCAAGTGCAGCAAGTGTCACATGCACAAAAATGAACAAAATCTAAGATGGATGGTTTAAAGAAAGATGTAGAAGTTAAGATGGATGGTTTAAAGAAAGGCGTAGAAGCTAAGATGGATTGTTTCAGGAAAGGCATAGAAGCTATGATGAATGATGTGGAAGCTAAGATGAATGAGTGGAAGCTAAGATGGACGATTTGAAGATAGATTTGAAGACAGGCATGGAAGATTTGAAGATAGGCATGGAAAATTTGAAGACAGATTTGAAGATAGATTTAACATAGTTTCTACAATAAATGCTTACTAATGGTGAAAGGGTAGTAAAGGAAACTCATGATGAGAACAATTGGAAGAAAAAAGAGTAGAAGGGCTTTGTTACAATTGTGATAGCAAATACACTAAAGGTCATAAGTGTGCCGAGAAGAAATTATTCTACATAGATTGTGAAGAGGAAGAAGAAAAGGGGAAAGAAAGTTCAAAAGAAGAGGATATACTCCAAGAACAAAGCCTAGATAAAGAAGAAATGAATCCGACCATATCTTGTAATGCATTGGCTGGAATTACCACTCCTCAAACCATCACGATAGTAGGACAAATCAAGAAGAAAAAGGTAATAGTGTTGATTGATTCAAGAAGTACCCGCAATTTTATTCATTGTAAGATAGCAAAAGAATTGAATTGCTTCCTATATCCAGCACCAGAGTGTCAAGTGATGATTGCAAATGGAGGAATGATAAATTGCTCTAGAAAGTTCCATAATATAAAACTATCCATGGGAGAATATGTATTGACTAGCCTAATGCTTTCCATTCCAATGGGAGGTGCTGATGTTGTACTATGAGTCCAATGGCTACAATCCTTGGGTACAATAGCTTTTAATTTTCAAGAACTTTTCATGAAATTTTCTACAACAGGAAAGGAATTTGAATTAAGGTGTATCGCAGGGAAACCAGGAAAGATAATCAGCTCTAATAGTATGACAAAGCTTCTAAAAAAGCAACAAAGAGGTGTAATTGCATAAATATGTTCGCTAGATGTTTCCACCTCGGAATCATATATTTCTCCAGATATCTAAAACGTCTTGGAAAATCATTCCAAGGTATTTGAGACTCCCAAAGGTCTCCCACGTATTTGTGATCATGATCATGCTATTCATCTGATTCCAGGAAGTGTTCCTCCAAACAGCAGGCCATACAGGGTGCTACAACTATTGGAGGAGAAACAATTATATGCAAAAAGATCCAAATGTTTCTTTGGAGTACAAGAGGTGGAATATCTGGGTCATATTGTATCTCATGAAGGAGTTAAGGTAGACCCTAGCAAAATTAAAGCCATTAAGGAATCAAAATCCCCACATCCATAAAGCCTAAGCGAGGATTTCTCGGGTTGACAGGGTATTACCACAAGTTTGTTAAGAATTATGGGAGAATAGTAGCACCTCTAACAACATAATTGAAGAAAGATGCATTTTTATGGACTCCAAAAGCAACAAAGGCCTTCAAACATCTTAAACAGGCAATGTGGCAAGCACTTGTCTTAGCTACACCGGACTTCACAAAAACCTTTATTGTGGAATATGATGTTTCAGGAAATGGAATTGGTGTTGTTTTAATGCAAGATGAAAGACCCATTGCTTTTTAAAGTCGTCCAATGAAGGGAAATTTTTTACACAAAGCTATTTATGAGAAGGAAATGTTGGCAATACTACATGCACTTAAGAAATGGTGACCCTACCTAATGGGAAGACACTTCAAGGTAAAAATGGATCATGATAGCCTTAAATACTTTT